>JANHGN010027066.1:0-14894 GCA_024605025.1 Megaceryle maxima
CAACCTGTTCTGGGTTTTCCCCTTCCTTACCAAGGGGAAAAAAAAAAAAAAATATATATATATATATTTTCAGTCTAAATATACCATCTTTCAGTTAAAACAATTGCCTTATCCTGTCACTACAGACCTTGGTAAAACAGCTCTGGCTTTCTTATAAACCACCTTTATATATTAAAAGGCTGCAGGCTCTGGACTGTGTAGAAGCAAGATAAATTGCATATAGAGGTAATACTGTGATTAATGAAAAAATATTTTTACAAGAGAACTAGATATAATTTAAGGCAGGCACAAAGTAAGATCTGTCCAGAATCCTTCCCAGTACACATCAGTCCTACCCTGTAATAACCTCTGCATTCCAACACTGGGCATCTTGAGCTGGTGCTTCCAATTGTGTGGCAATTTCTGGTTTGAGTAGTTTTCTATAAGAAATTGCATCTGGCTGTCTTCATAGAATTCTATCACATCATCACATGTCTCTGTGATTGATTCAATTAACACCTTTCTCCAGCTCTCTCCTCTTTCTGTAGGCTTCCATCTATTTCTTTATATTTCCACTCAGATTGTTGACTCTCAAGCTGTGTAAAATATTTTAGATATATTACACCTAATGTAAAAGTAACACAAATCAAGCTGCCTTTAACTTCTCAGGGATATATATATATATCCTTTTTAAATGTGGGCATTTATGCTGCTGTGTAATACATCTTCATAGTGTTGGCTTAATCGCGAATGACAAGTGTTGAAAATGTAATAAAGACAGGGACACATTAATCCATTTTGTATGAATATGTGAAAAGGTAATCAGATTCTGAATGTCTGTATGCTTTAAAAAAATACAGGCTGAGATTTCTTTTTCCATTCAGGATTCTCACCAGAGATTCTGATTAGAAAGATTTCACTATAAAATTGCCTTAAAATATTACGATGGTGTCAAAAATGCACTGAGGAAGTCTTATAAAATGAAAGATGAATCTCAATCAGTAATGTGATGACCCCAAAGCTTCTGAAACACTTTAAATAATCAGGGAAAGCTGTATTCCTTTTGCTTTCACAGAATCTTATACACCTTGCCCATGGGTAGGTATGTAGGGTCCATCATTAACATTTTTGTTTCTGAATATCCAAAGCTAATTAAATAATTATTGTTAATAATTATTCCAGTCTCCACAGGTGGCCAAGGATACCTTCATAGAAAAATGTGTATAAAGTAATGTCATCTCTCTTTTTTGTCTTTTTTCTTTTTCCTTCAAAACCAAGGAATAGATGGGCAATACGTATTCTACTTTTGCATCATATTCTGCCTAATTCATCACTCTGTAGGATGCATTTCCCATCTGCAGCCTGATGTAACTTTTTTTTTTTTTTTTTTTTTTTTTTTTTTTTTTTTTTTGAAAAAGAACCCATTCTTTGCATCTTTCTCACTTTTTCTCACCAGACCACATAGAGACTAAGGTAGTAACTTTGAGATCATTTAATGAAACCAATGTGCCCCTTCAAATATCTGTCTAATTTAAGCTACAATCTAGTCATCCGTAATCACACAATCATAGAATCAAGGAACGGTAGGGGTTGGAAGGGACCTCTGTAGATCATTAAGTCCAACACCCCTGTCAGAGAAAAATCGCCCAGGGCAGGCCACACAGGAACAAATCCAGGTCTGTTTTGAAAGTTTCTAGAGAAAGAGACTCCACAACCTCTCTGGGAAGTCTGTCTCAGTCTCTGTCACCCTTACAGGAAAGAATTTTTCCTCATGTTGATGTGGAACTTCCAGTGTTCCAGCATGTTTCCATTGATCCTTGTCATATTGCAGGGCACAACTGAAAAGAGACTGGCCCCTTCTACTTGACACCCACCCTTCAGAGATTTGTAAACATTAATAAGGTCCCCTCTCAGTCTTCTCCAGGCTAAAGAGCTCCAGGGCTCTCAGACTTTCCTCATAAGAGAGAAGTTCCAGTGCCTTAATCATCCTCATAGCCTCCATTGGACCCTCTCTAGTATTTCACTGTGTCTCTTGAACTTGGGAGCCCAGAATTTGACACAGTCTTCCAGATGTGGTCTCACCAGGGCAGAGTATAAGGGGAGGAGAACCTCCCTTGACCTGCTGGACACACTCTTCTTTATGCATCCCAGGATATCTTTGGCCTTCCTGACCATGAAGGTACATTGCTGTCCCATGGATAGCTTATTGTCCACCAGGACTCCAAGGTCCTTCTCTGTAGAGTTGCTTTCCAGCAGGTCAACCCTTAACCTATACTGGTACATGGTGTTATTCCTCCCCAGGTGTAGGACTCTATACTTGCTCTTGTTGAACTTTGTTATGTTCCCCTTTACTCAGCTTTCCAGTCTGTCCAGATCTCACTGGATGGCAGCACAGCCTTCTGGTATATCAGCCACATCTCCCAGTTTCACATCATCAGCAAACTTGCTGAGGGTACACTCTATCCCTTCATCCAGGCCACTGATGACGATGTTGAATAAGACTGGACCCAGTACTGATCCCTGGGGAACACCACTAGCTATAGGTCATGAGCTAGACTCTGCATCATTGATCACGAACCTCTGAGTTCTGTTGTTTAGCCAGTTCTCAGCCCATATCACAGTCCCCTCTTCTTATCCACACTTCCTGAGCTTACCCACGAAGACGTTATAGAAGGAAGTGTCAAAAGCCTTGCTAAAGTCAGGGTAAACATCATTTACTGCTCTCCATCTACCAAACCAGTTATACTCTCATCGAAGGCTTAGATTAGTCAAACATGACTTCCCTTTGGTAAATCCATGCTGGCTACTCTTGATAACCTTCTTTTCTTCCATGTGGTTAGAGATGATCTCCAAAATGAGCTGCTCCATCACTTTTCCCAGTATGGAGGTAAGGCTGACCAGCCTGTAATTACCAGAGTCTTCCTTGCCCTTTTTGAAGACTGGAGTGACATTGGTTTATGTCCAGTCCTCAGGAACCTCTCCTGTTCTCCACAATCTTTCACAAACAATGGAGAGTGGTAAAGCAGCAACATCAGCCATCTCCCCCACAACTTGTGGGTGCAACACATCTTAACCAATGTATCTGTGTGTGTCCAGTTTACCCAAGTGATTTCTAACCCAATCCCCATCAGCCAGCGGAGAGTCATCCATCCTCTCCCCAGGCTTCTTCTCTTAATTCTAGGGTCAGGAATTCCTAAGGGCTGGTCTTAGCAGTAAAGACTGAAGCAAAGAACTCATTCAGAAACTCCACCTTTTCTTGTCCTCTGTTACCAGGGTCCCCACCTCATTCAGCAGCAGTTCTACATTTTCTGTGTTTTTTCTTTTACCACAGATGTATTTGAAGAAGTTCTTCTTGTTCACTTTTACTTCCTTTACCAGAGTTAATTCCAAGAGGGCCTTGGCCTTCCTCATCGCATCCCTACATACCCTGACAATGTTCCTATAATTCTCCCAAGGGAACACCCCTTTTTACACATACTGGAAACTTCTTTCTTCCACATCAGTTTTTCCAGCAGTTCCTTGCTCATCTATGCTGGCCTCCTGCCTTCTCTACTTGATTGTTTACTCAAAGGAATGCACCTGTCTTGGTCCCCCCGACCTTCTAGATTCTTAGTCCAAGGGATTCCTGTAAGTAGGTCTTTGAAGAGGACAGACTTAGCTCTTCTAAGTACAGGGTTGCATTCCTACTTATTGTCCTGCTTCTTCCTTGTATGGTATTAAACTCTACTATGTCATGATCACTACTTCCAAGGCTGCCTCCAACCTTCACATCCCCAGCTAAGCCTTTTTTGTTTATTAACACAAAGTCCAGCAGCACAGTTCTCCTCATTGGCTCTTCCACCACCAGTGTCCAAAAATTATCATCAATGAACGGCAGGAGCCTTCTGGACTGAGTATGCCTCGCTTTCCAATAAATATCAGGGAGATTGAAGTCACCCAGGAGCACCATAATACTTTAAGATTCACTTCATCTAATTTGGTAGCTCAAAGGCTGGACCTTAAATCCATTCAGTGGTTGTAGTTAAAAAAGTATCTTCCTACAGGTAACTATTCTGGTTTCACAGGTAAAGGGAACATCTCACAGAAGAAAGTTAAGTTTCAAAATGAAAGATTTTTTTAATTGTGATCATTCCCTGTTCAGGCTCTAAATTAAAAGAATAAATCCACAGAAGTCCTGATGAAACTGAAAAAAATTCTTCAGTTATTTAACTTTGAGTAATTACAGTTCAATGTCATCTTAACTCTTGAGTAAGAGATGATGATCTGATTGCACCACTGTAAATGTATCTTCTTATAACACAGTATTACTGGTATAGTTTATGTGGAATATTTATCTCTTTGTGCTTGTTTATCATCTTGAAGTATTTTAACTACAAAACATCAAGGTCAATTTTTCAGAAGCTTTACACCATTTACTATAGGGCCTCAAGCAGAGCTGATGGCTCTAGACATCTTGCCTATGAATTATAGCAGTTTAATAATTTCAGCAATCTTGCACTTATGGTTTCATTATTATTTCTGACATAACTGAAAGAGTTCAGCACACATCTTAAATACTTTTATTTCTGCATGAAACATAGTAAAGGACAAAGTCTTCTCAGCATACGAAAAGCATTTGCAACATATAAGCAGGATGTATATACTAAATGTGGAATGGAAAGGAAAATGATTAAAACATTTCCCACAAGCCTGTGCAAGTTGTATAAAATCAAGAATCAGCTCTGTCAATCATTTTTCACTTAACACTTTCAATTAACTTGAGATGCTGTAGGATGCCACTTTAAATTACCCAGTTAATAGAGTAGGAAGGGGAAGGATTGGCTTCCTGCTGTGGCTAAGGTAGTCCAAAACCAGAGTGGATTCAGCTCTACCTGCAGAGCTCCTCTGTAACCTAAAGCTGTTCGTCCTGCAGCAGAACCACAAAGGAAGGATGATGGTGAAAAATCTCCTACAGAGATGGGTCATGGCCCTGCTTCAGTGGGTATCTCCGGGGAGTTCTTTTATTAGTAGTAGTGTCCTATGCTAAGCATAAGGGAATCCTTTTCAATCTTGTCTGTCAGCATAGTTAGTAAAATTTTCTCTAAACTAGAGTTCTGTCTTAACCTCTATCTTGTTTCTTGTTAACCAATATTTAATGAATCATATTGAGACTATATCCATATTTGTGAACTACAGCAATGGCATTTCAGGATTAACAGAGATGAGGAGGGCATTCATTTATCTTCCAGAATGATTGTTTATACAAGGTTTTCCAGAGTCACAAAAAAAAGTCTATAAATGAGGGAGTACTGGAACAGCACCTCTGCCACTCTGCTTTGTAAAGAAAGTTTAAATAGAAAGGAAAATGTCACATCCATGTACAGCACATTTCTCTTCTCCCCTTTAATTTCTAAGAAATACTCCATTTTATTATAAGGGTTGGCACAATTTATCACATGTTGATAAAGATCTTAGATAAATGCCAAACACAAAGTTTTACAATTATTTTTGACTCTTTGAATCTTTTATGTCCTATGTGATAATTTTGGTGTTTCTTAGGAAGAATGAAGTACAATCATTTTGGTGGAAAAATTCTCATCTTCTGCCATGCAGGAACATGTGTTTTTGCCTCCTGTACTTCTAGACTATTTTAAAACAGACAGACAATAAAAAGAGTTGAGGTCAATGTAGATCCTTCCACAGTAATTCATAGGGATGCCCAGGAAAATAGGAGCCACCAGCATGTTAGGGTGCTTTGAACATAGTGGCATCATGAGAAGACTATCTAGGTCCAGGGTTAGAGAAGTAATTTTGAACCTCAGTTTAAATTAGGGCTGAATAATACTCCTGTGAAATTTGTATTTTATACATATACTTGTTTTTTTGATCAGGACATAGATAGTTTCCACATGAAACGCTTTAAGTTTGCTGTGTATGTAATAGCTATATATCTGAGTAGATGTATGTTGGTAGGTACAGAAATGAGTTGCCTTTAATTATGCTAGACATGTGAGCCAGCAAGCCTTTGAAATATTTTTTGCTTCCCATAGAGAACAGTGAATATAGGAGGCACACAGATCATTTACTCACATTTGCATTTATAAGATAGGCTTATTTATAATATAGATTGAAAAATGCCAGGAGTTACTGTCCTTTCCCAAGATGAGACAAAATACTTGATTATACAAGCACCATCCATTCAGTTCCATGGAAAATGGAAAAAGGTGACCCTTAATCACTTTCTGGGCATATAAAAATGATTTCTTCTGCTTTGCATCCAAGTGGTTAGAGGCAGTTATGGTGGAATAGATTCATTACTAAATGCATGTGTCTGCATCTGAGTTTGTTCTCTGGGCTTTCTTAATAAGAGACAAACAGGCACTTCTGCAAAAGATCTTATGTCAAATCAGACATCTGAAACAGGACAGATGAAACTTGTCCAAGTGAAGATGTTTTCTGCCTTTTAACACAGAAGGAGCCCAAAGTGATTAATATACATGTAAGCATCTAGAGAAACCTAAATATAGAGAAGATGCATAGTCGATGCAGTGATAATTAGCAAAGAGTGACCCAATAATGGGAAGATGAAAGTAGATACTTAACATGAGTGACTGAAGTCCCTTTCAGTGTAACCAAGCATATTTTAAACTGGTAGCGATACAAGACTATTTATGAAATCTGCTGTCACAATCACTCTGTTATGAGTGTTTATGAATAGAGATATAGATTGACACCTAGATGGACTATAACCACATCTTTTGCTGCAATGTTATCATATCGTATGTAATATATATATTATATATTATCTACAGGCAGATTCTGTGGAAGGAAACAGCAAGGCTATAAGAACCGTCTGTCTTCTCTAGATTCTGTTCTTCCTTCCCATAAATTGTGGTTCCTCCATGTTTCTGACAGAGAGAACAGATGAGTAAAATAATTATATATATTTTGCACAGGAACAAAAACAGGAAAGAAAACTAGGGTTGAGAGACTGTCTGTTTCAGCTGAGGTTATCTGATAGGTGTGATTTTGTAAAATAAACTTGGGTTTGCTGTGACATAATCTTAGCCTAGAATTCTCAATATATCTCCAGCATTTTCTCTAGATTAATATATCTTGTTTAACTTTAAATATTTGCTAAGGAAAGCCCCAATCCAGCTGCCAGTCCAGGTGCCTGCAATGCTTTTACCAACCTATGCACATGTCTTTGATACCATAAAGTGTCACAAACACACTAGAGATTTATATTTTAACAATTGAATTGATCTCCTAGTATGAGATTCTATTTTCAGGTTGCATTATCAAGATGTTGGTAACTAAATAACAGCTGTGTGTTTAGGAGAGTGCTGGTGTACCACTTGATTCACCTGCCAAAACATATGCCTCTGTTGTCATTGAAGATATCTTCTGCCATGTAGGACTCAGACCTACCTGAAGTTTTATATATGGTGCAGAAATTACAGGAGGCCTATAGCCACCAAGACTGGTATCTGAAGACCAGCAGAGATAGCCTAGAGCATCTTCCATGGCACTAGATAGAAATCTTTAGGTAACCAAATCAAGCCCTATGGAGTGTATTTAATGGAGTTTGAAGAACTATTCGGACAACCCCAAACTCCATTTATGGATGGTCAGCTGAAATACTTTCAGTTTAGCTTTGATGCCTGACTTCTGGACATACAAAGTTAATTCAGAATGATGTTAGTAGTTTTCTTTCAGATGGAAGATGACCATGTGTTAAAGTGGATCTTGGCTACATACCATGGCTAGTGTGTGGTATAAACTTCCATGGGGAAGTGTGTATTGGCCACAGTAATGGACTGAACTATGTATAAAAATAATAAACAAGCAACTGCAGTTTGGTCAATCAAAGTCTTCCAGCCTTTGAAACTGTTATATAATAGCTGTGTCTACTCTGTACACTGCTTCATATTTTATAAGATAACTATTACTCTGGTCTTTGTATCAAGCTATGGGTATCAATAGCTGTTCTTCAATTAAATTACAGTAAGAACAAGTTAGAGAAAAAGACAGACTTTAAAATTGAGAGTAGAAACGTTAACAACATTAAATTCAGTCAAATAGACAAAGCTCAGTAGACAGCAAATGAGTTTAAAATGATCCACAAAATGATTAAGACAATTTTTGTTTTAATCTGGCCCTGTGTTGTCTTTAAAGCCACATCTGCCATCTGTACAGTATTTAGCTACACGTGGCAAAACAAGATGTCTTCTGCTCTGACTAGAGCTACTTGTGATCTTGAAGGCTTTTATAGAAAACACTGGAAAAATACTAACACTTGCTTTTCAAATATGTCACTTAAATATTTCAGTATCAATAATTACAATTTATAATTTAATAAATGGCAGCTCATCTAAATGACTTCTAATTATAGTATAAAATGTAAATTCTATTTCTGTTTACGTGAATCACTTAGGACTAAAGGGTTGTAGTCTTACATTTGTACCTTATTCTACAAGTCATCCCACTGATTACTTGTAGCTATGTATTCCACTGAGTATATTCATCAACATTGGTACTGAATCAAAGAAAACAGGATTAGAAGGAATTTAGAGATCATTCAGTCCACTTTCTTGTCTCAAGCCGTGATCAACTCTACCTAAGTAGAGTTACTCTAAAGCAGCCCTGATGGGTGAGAGAGATTTTACTCTATGCAAAATTTCTTCCATTATTGTTTATTTTACAGTTAGAAAATGTTTCCCTCATGTTTAAACTAATTCTCCTTTTCTTCAGTAAGGAATTCCAATAAGGAGTCCACTGCTTCTTTTTGCATAATGGACATAAGGAAAGTTCATTTGTCTCCTTTACCTACATGTTTAGGTTGTTGAAGGCAAGTTATGATAAGTCTTTTAAGATTTCTTTTTTTCTAAAGAAATCAATATGACTATTTTCAATAGTTCAAGTTTCTGACCAGACCCTGAAGCATTAGTATGTCTGAATTGCTCTTAGCAGCCTATCAGGTCTCTAACTTTTGGCCCAGGAACACCATATAAATCACAGGATCACTACGGTTGGAAAAGACCTTTAAGATCATAAAGTCCAACCATTGTCTAACTCTACCAGGGCCACATCATATCCTTAAGGACCCTATCTAGATGGTTTTTAAATGCATCCAGGGGTGGCAATTCAACCACTTCCCCAGGCAGCCTGTTACAATCTTTGATAAATCTTTCAGTACACAGTTTTTTCCTAATGTCCTCGAATGGTGTAGCCAGGTCTGCATTCTGTCCTGTCTCTTGTCCATCCTGACTTTTTCACTTGACTTCCCAGATTTGCCTCAGACATTTTGCACTTTCCTGATACTCACCAAACTGTCAATAGAGACTGTTACTGCCCAGCCCTGACCCTACTTGTATAGTGCAGGACTGCATCCAAGTCAGCCAGGACACCATCCTACTTGTACTATAGTAAATTTTCATCCCCAGCTTGGCTTCCCATTTGTACAGTCCTGTTTCTGCTACTACTGGATAGAAACATTTTGTTTCCCTCCTATTGGAACTACCTTGAATTTTTGAGTTTTCTTCATCTTTTTTGCTGATATGTAAAGATTATTTTGTATTCTAGTCCTTCCTTCAAATCTTAGTGCAGCCCCTCCTAGCTTGGTGCTGATTAGTAATTAAATAAGTATACACTTCATGCTTTTGAAATAATTAAGGAAAATATCGAGTGGTGGCAGACTGGAGACAGACCCTGTGAAATCACACTTAGGGCATCCTTCCAACTTGGCAGTGAATCTTAATAGCTACTCCCCCAGTATGATATTCTTCCCTTCCAGCAGTGCCATATTTCCTTATCTTGTTTAAGAGAAACCTGCTGAAGTTTAGCCACATGATTTCTGTTTCTCCTCTCTTTTTCTCAGGAAAGCTCTTAACTTCTCACAGAAGGAAGCTGAACAGATATGGCATGATTTGTTCTCAGCTGTTCTTCATCTCCTTATAAGCACATAGCAGCTGTATACAAGTAGTTCAATTATTTATTCCAGTATTTTCCCAGGAACTGAAGGTCAGCTGCTAGGTTACTCCTTACACCCATTAAAAATAGACAATATATTTTTCTTTTCTGGGCTTCAGAAGCCTCTCTAGTCCTTATGAGTTCACAAAGTTGCTGACCCTGAGACTGTTTGAGTCAGTACCATAAAGTGAATTTCATCAAGCTCAGACAGCTGAAACTTATCTAGTTGCTCTCTAATTGGCTCTTCTAACTGTTCTTCTGGCCTGAGATTTTACCCCTCATTGATGATGGTGATGTAATGAGCTGTCTGAAGAACACTATTATTGTCAGTGAAGGCTGAAGCAAGAAATGCAGTAAACGCTTTGGCTTTTCTTTGCATCACCTATTGATAGCTATCTCTCCTTGTTAAGGACCAGACCAATGCTTGCTTAATCTCCCTCTTCTTTGTTAACATATTGCACTTACAGAGGATTCCTGTTTTCTTGTCATCCTTGCTATAACAGTTGCTACATTTTTTCTTTTTAAATGTAGGTTTTTAAATTTGGTTTTAGGCATCTAATCAAAGCAGACTGCTTTTTCAAGGATGCTAGCCATGTTAGTTGTACATCTGAAGATTCTGCTCAGGTGCTTAAATGAATATATACATTGTTAGCTTTAAACTTGGTAATCTGAAATTGTTGGCTTATGTAAAGAAGTATCATATCTACTTAATTGCTTTCAGGAACAAAATAGGAAATGGGGAAAAAAAAAAGACAAATAATACATCCAATTTATCAGACCTTCAATCTTTTTAAATGTTACTGTTTTCTTAATTTATTTAAAAGGAGTAAGCTCTTTCTTTTAATGCTTTTGCTAATTCTTCCAATAAAATACTAATTTCTTTTCTTTTCACACATGTAACAGTCACAAGCTTATTTCTTAATTTAAAATTAAAGCAATTACTTACTGCATTATTTCCTTAATAGGGAAGCCTTAAATTACCTCCCAATTTAGAGTGCCTCAGTGATTTCTACAAAGTGGTTATCAATGGTGTCTAGCTTCATTTCCACTGTAAAATAGAAGAATCCTGTTAATATTAACTCATCCCCCTCTTTCTGACATTTGGAACAGCTTTAAATGATTTTTTCCACCCTTTAAATTAGAGAGAGAAAGAATTATCTTATGCTTAGTACTACAAACTAGGTTTCCAACAAAAGTAACTCTGCATGTCTCCTGTTTGGGAGTGCTTCATGACCAGAAGAAAAATAACTTATGGCTTGTCCACACCAACATTATTTTACTGAACTGCCTAAATGCAAAAATACTCTGTTATAAGAGTTACTTAAGAAAATTATTGATTCCATGAACTTCAAACTCTATTGTGCATACATTGTCTTACTCATCTGTGCAGACATGCTGGGATTCATTAAAAGCATATTCTCACTATGTGCTAGAGTAAGACCATACTAAATGATGATGCCTTATTTCACCTGATGTTTATTCCATTTATACAAGGAAATCTTATAAGAATTTTTATTAGTTATTCATTAGTATTTACCTTCTACCTGCACTCCCAGCAAAAGCATTCAAACACTGCGTCTACACATTGGTTCTGTTTCCCTTAATCTGACATTTACTAGGTGTATTTGAAGTTTAGGGGATAAATTATTTTGTAGGGAAGGAACTTCTGGCAAGGCCAGAGGATGAACTTCAGTCGGTTTAAATTAGGCTGTAATCACTTTAATATCACATCATTACTATGATTATCATTAAATGCATCAAATGCTTCCAGAAGCTTACATTTTTATCTTTTAAATGATAATGGGGACAAAATACCTAGGTAAAGAAATGTTTCTATTCAGGACACACATGACAACTTACAGGCACTGAATATCCTTCAGCAGAACTCACTAGATTAAATGTTTTTGACTTACAACTATTCCAGAATACACCTCTAATAGATAGATCCCAGCTCTTGCAGCTTTTTCCACAGGAAATTTCCTGAAAATTTATCTGTGATGAAAAAATAATCTATATCAATAATAACTTGGTACCACCCACAAGTTTTCTGCTAGTTTACTCAGCCTGAAGAGCAGCCAGCCATCAGAAATTCCTAAGGTGCATGTCATAACCTTCCTGCAGAGACGACACACATCCCACATAACTGAGTGTGCTGAAGAAATTGGGCAAGAGAGGAAGGAGAACTCCAGGTGTGTTTCACAGTCAGAGTATGACAATTTCTCTCAGGAGTCCTGCAACTTTAGAGTACATACCATGGTCTTGGGTAAAAAACCTGAACTTTCCTCCTCACCACATCAATCCCAACGAATTTTTTTGTTGTTGTTTTTGGCCAGAGTTAGAGAATTTAGTTATCCACCTATCTGTGTATAAACCACACATCCAACCTGAATATCATCCACCATGAAATATCTGTGACTTGAGAATTGCACTTATATCTAGCATGATATATATTTACTAAGTATCCATGCTCCTCTGTCCAAGTTTTCATGAAATTGTTTAGTAATGCTAGACAAAGATGCAGATCTACCAGTCAGGTTGCTTTATACTACGCTTTGTAGCCTATCCTTGAGAGACCCTGGACACAGTACTCCAGGTGTGATGTTCCAAGGGCCTGGTAGAGGAGAACAATACTTTCCCTTGACTTGCTGGCTATGCCCCTACTACAGCTAAAATCAAACAAGCCCTTGTCAAAATGCCAACTAATATAAATTCATAAGTTATTGACTGCTTCCATTTTATTCAGCAGTTATCCCACCAGATGTTGTTAAATGCACCTATTTCCTCAGGACCATTGGTCCTTGTCCTGGGTTCATCTAAGATAGGGTTAATTTTCACCAGAAGCTGGGAGGGGGCCACAGCCAGGATAGACAACTGAACCAGACAATAAGATGCTCAATACCATACTGACATCATGATTGCTATATAAGGGGAGGACAGGACAGGCATGGCATGTGGGGCCTTCAGTGCAGCTCCAGGTGGTCAGTGTTTTGTATCACTGGTTTCATATATTTTAATTACTATTATTGTTATTACTGTGGCTTCTTCTCCTCCTGCATTGTTCTATTAAACTCTCATCTCAACCCACAGGACTTTGCTTTTTTTCTCCCTGTTGTCCTTCCCATCCAGCTGGCCATGTAGTGCTCAGCTCCCATCTGGGTCTAAAACATGACAGACCTGGGTCTGGCTTAAGGGGTTTTCCATCTGAACTGCAGCTAATCTTGCCTATCAGCTTTTACATTTCTCCCCAGATACATCCTGTAATGAAAAAAAAATAAGTTTCTAGGCCATTATGTCCCAGCATCAGCAGCTATGTGTGCTCTACCAATTATAGTTTTTATTCACATGGTGGAGGAATGGAAGTAAGAAGTAAGAAAGCAGGTGGTATTTTCTGACAATTTGGAATGTAAACATATCCTTGCAAAAGTGAAGAAATAAGCATTTCCAATTTCTCCTCTGCTTCATCTCTTGGGAACAGTGCCATTTTTCAGAGCAGGAGCATGTATACTCCTGAAACCCAGAACCTTTTTATAAAGACAAATTTCCTCAGCAACTGATCTACAGATGAATAAAGAACCCTTCAAAGATAAAACAGAGATGGGGATGTTCTTCTTACATGCTGCTCCAAGGATTCAGTCCTCTGAGCATCTCAATATCTTTTTATGTGTATCTTAACATCATTCCATTTGCTGCATCTCATACCATCACGTTGATTATCTTCCCCGATAACAGAGATGTGTTAAATTTTTGCTACTTCTTGACCTTCATCCCTCCTAACAGAAGAAATTGTGCATTAACACTGTATAGTGCAAGATGATACATTGATCCAGTAACAGTGTCCACCAAAGTTTACTGCTATGTTTCTGAAATTTTGGCTGCTGCTACAGGCAGCCATGAAGGTGGCCAGCCAAACTTTCCCCACTCCCTTGGGACTCAGTGTCCAGATAATACAGCTCCTTAATGGGAGAGTAGCTGTAGCATTTGACATGTCTTCTGGGTACATCTGTCTCTTTGCACTGATTGTAGAGTAGTCTGCATCAAATAACAGTCAGGTGAGTGTGGTGCATAAATCTTGATGATATAAATATTACATTAACAATTTATGAAGGGCTTTTCTGCAGAGCTGGAAAGGAATACTGAGCAGCTACAGGTACTTTTCTGTTTTCTGGCAGAGATGCACCAAATTAGTGATAGGTATTTTTTCCAAACTTTAAGAGGAAAGGGCAGGTCCCAAAAATTCATTCTTTGTTTGTCCTCTTTGAAAAGAGGAAAATATATTTTAAAAGCAATAGCATCGATTCCTCATTACAGTGTAGGGTTAATTCTAGCCATGAAAAGCTAAGCTCATTTTAGCATGTATTGGATTTATAATCAATAAAATAATTACTTGATTCAATCTTAGATACTTAGGTCAATTAATTCTATTCAAAAAATTATTTCTGGCTTCAAAGATTGTTTTACCTATATTACATAGCAAAGTAATGATATAATGAGGAAGAAATTAATCACTCTGGCAAGGTAGTTTTCCATTTGCATTGAATAAATAAAAAGTAGGATGAATGTGTATTTCAGTCAGGATCATATATTTATTTTTAGACACCTAGCTCAACTAAACAAGACTAATCACCATTATACCTATGTCACAGGGAAAAAAAAATCATATTGTCTGAATTACATCAGGATTGAAGCAGTTTCTTGAATTACTAATGTCATGTAATTAATTGTCAATCAGTGAACTATACATTCAGGATCAATATTATCAATGCAACACAAACTACAACACTACACACTTAAAAATGTTAAGATATGTAGAGTAATTTCTAAATATAATTTAATAACTAATGCGGGAGAACATAATGGACAATCGCACACAGACCAATATGATCAAGTGAATGCCGTTTATTATGGGTTACACAGTTGCTTATATATCTCATTATCCCTAACATGTGCTACTATCCCCTACATGA
>JANHGN010027067.1:0-29626 GCA_024605025.1 Megaceryle maxima
CACTTGTTTCATTTTCATTTTCAAAAGGTTTCTACTTTAATTTATTTTTTCCCATACTGAATATGGGGGGGCGGCGGGGGGTTTATCTTTCCCCCCCCCCCCCCCCCCCACTACAGCCAGGTGTATAAGTGATTACTTTATATAAATTTCAGAGGGATTTTTTTTTATTTTATTTTAGATGATAGACCTATAAGGAATTTAAAATGCTTCACAGATTTACACTAAAAGATGCTCCATAAAAAAATGACACTATAAGTTACATCAAACAAGCAAACATTTGTTATGGGGACAGTAAAATTTACTTTTCACAAAAGGAGCCTACAGTAATAATGCATTCAATTCTATTTCCCAGAATGCTTCTTAAGTATGTTAATAAAGTCTTTATTGTGTCTGCTTATAAAAGTCGCCACCATTTCCCATTAGAAAGTCTCTGTTTATTCATCAAACATTTACTGACAGTGACTGCTGGGAGCAGGCTCAGATTTCCACTCCATTACACGTTTGTGGCATAAAACACATTAATTATAGATATATTACAATATTCAACTCATTGAGGAAAAATTAGATGATCAAGGCTCATTTTCCTTGACAATAAGCAAGTTAATGAAAATACTAATTACCTGATGATGAAGTGGAGCCTTCAGGATTGAACGCTTAGCATCTGTAGAAGAGCTCAGTGAATCTAACACAGAATATTAAAGCCAGAAGCACTGGAAGTCTAAAGGGTGGTTCATGAGGTCATCGTGTGCCCTTTAATCACAGGACAGATAGTAGTTAGTTCGTAACATAAACTTTTATATGCAGCTTTGATGGATGTCATGAAAAGCCACATAAGCATACTGTTCATTTAATAATTTTCACAAACTGATGTTTTTTGAATTCGTAGATACATTGTCTAGGTCACTTTTTTTAAAGGAACTATGGAACCTAATGATGATGAATTTGGTATACAGAGGCATGAGAACATTGGAAATAAGAAGAATAAGTTACAGCCACAAGACTTCATTTTCTCTGATTTCAGAAGAAGTCATAATCAAAACTAATGGCATATTAAGGTTCATTTCAAATTCAGGAGATTTCTCCTTATTTATTATTATTATTACAATAATTTTTTTCTTTTTTGCTTGTGTAATTCTTTTTACCATTTCCAATTTAGGCTGTAAACTGGAATCACTAAACTGATTATGTCATCCTTTGGTTTCTTTACAAGATCAATTTTACTTCTCATCTGCTTTTGACATTTTACCAATACATCTATGTAACTGTTGGGAGCAGGAGGTTCTTTTCACCCTGAAATGTTCACACTGTCTTTTAAACACAGAAGTATCATTTATGTTTTTTTCCGTTTAGTTCATTTTTCCTCAACTACTGTGTTTGATAACAACTTTTTAGAAATTACGCATTGTTAAATGGGAATTTCCTTAACTGATGAATAATAAATAATAAAATACTCCCAAAATATTGTTTCTTTTCTGAAGATAGTAATAATCATGTTTAATTAAATTCCCTTCTTAAATTTTCTGAAGGCATCGGCACTGTAACACCTGATAAAATAGTATGACTATCTCCTAATTGTCTCAGAACCCTGTTGTAAGTTATCAAAGAAAAATCTCTTCAATGTGATTTATTCTACTGGCACATCTTTTTGTTTGTTTGTTTGTTTTATATATTGATCTTTTTATTAAAACATAAAACTATGTAAAGATGACAACCTCATTCCTAGAAGTAAGATAGTAGGGAGTTTGCAGAGCACAATTAACCTCATTGGTAAAGAATTCTACATTGTATGAGAAAGGTATGGTGGAAATAGTACACAGGTCTTGAGTTCACTTTTCATCTTCAAGCACCTTAAATTTAGGTTTGCAACATGCAGTTTGTGTCCTTGGTGTATATCATTGCTGCTGCTTTGTAGCTAGATATTTTCTGTAGTACCATACTAAAGCAGCCACCTGATACCGCTTCCCATGTAACAGGGAAATATTTCAGTAACAGTAATCCAACACTTTTCCAAAGCATTTAGAACAGCCAGCTATGAAATAATTTGGAACATTAGACATAATACTCATCTGTTTTGCCCCTGACAGTTGCCAGCAGTGACTGTTCAGGAGTACAGAAGCAAGGATGCTCTTCTATGAGCTTCCCCTCTCAGCTTTCAGAAGTCTACAGGGTGAATGCTGTTCATTATCTGTTGCCTTTTCTTATAGTGTATAAGGTAATGCTCACTTGGGAAACAGGATATGAGATTCTAGGGTTTACCCATGGGATTTAAACCCCATAAACATATGGTGTAGAGGTATTGGCCAGATAATATAGGCAAAACAGAGGAATATATGAAGAGTTGAGTTTCAGGTGTGAGATAGATGTGTTATACAGTGTTACAAAGACTTGAGTCTTCCCACCTCCTCTAAGAATGTAGACATACACATACATTGCTCAGTATAGCCACTGTCCTGGTTTGAGTGAGAAAAGAGCTGGTTCTGTTCAGTGATTTTACTTTTCAGCTCAGTTCTTCTGACTAACTGCACTGTCTGAAGTTAGCAGGCTGTTTTTCACAGACTGTCTGCTTCTGGCAGTGACAACACCCTATGTTTACAGTTACTACCAAGGATTGGTGTGCAGACCAAGGCTACTGCGGGATCTTGTGTACCACATCATGGGATGCAGGAAAGTGAAAGGCCACACCTGCAGGGAGTTGTGGACAGGGGAGGTGACCCCAGACTGACCAGTGAGGTATTCCAGCCCATTTACACCATATGTGGTATAAAGCAGAGGGATCTGGAGGTTCTATAGCTCGCTTGCTCACTCGCTCTGTCTCTGGGGCATCCCAGGCTCCTCTCCCCTCTTGGAACACTTTGCCACCTTTGCTTGGCTTGACTCAAGTCCTCTTCTGGTTCCTTCCTCGGAACATCCAAGGAGGACTCCGTTCTGCCTTCAATCCCAGTCTGTGTGTTCCTGAATCCAGTACCAGAATCCAGCTCCTGAACACAGCTCCCGAACACAGCTCCCGTCTGCTGAGGGTCCCAGTCTGGGACTCCTCCAATGCCTGCTCCACAACATCGGTGTCAGTGATGTAATTACCAGCAGGGTTCAATACTGGTTTTGTATATATTTGTACATATTCCATTTTTATTATTATTATTTTCATTTTCATTTTCATTAAAGCTGTTCTAGTTTCCTTTTCTAATCAATGAGTCTTTCTCCCTTATTCCCTTTCTCTTCCCCTTTGAGGAGGTAGTGGGGTTAACAGAGAGTGTCTGTTACAGTCTAAGGGGCCTACCTGACCCTGAACTGTGACAGCCACTCCCAGGAATGATCCCGTCCCTTAGGCTATGTGGTACAGAATTGTTTGCATCCATCCTGCTAAGGAATAACCCCTTAAAGCCAACTGGCCACCTTGACAATGCACAACAATGTAACTGCCTGGGCTCCCCATGCTGCCCTTGTGACTCTGGAACATAATAATTACTTTCTGGGTTTTTTTCAGCTCAGACTGTCTAAAACAGTATGTCCCAGCCAAGCAAGGTGGTGTTTTCATACAATGATGTGGAAGTATCTGTTGCAAACATCAGCTAGGGCTTGATTTGCCTGAGGATGAAAAGCCAATTGCAACAGTGTTGGAGGATTCGGTGGGACCAAGGGAACCAAATTTGCATATAATCTTATCTCTATTGTCGGCCAAACCAAACTACACCCAGAATGACTTTTGGGGTTTGTTTTGGCAAGGCCTAATTGGTCACTCTAAAAGAGATGTCAGGAGCAAACTGAGATGGCACTCAGTTATTCTACAGCACAGAAAATATTTTAAAACCACTGAGATCACTCCTGACATATTCTCTTTCTGCTTTGACCTGTTCTAGCTTTGTTTTCACATCCTTCTGCCACAGATCAAAGAGCACCTCTTCAGCATCTCTACTCTGACAACAGCTCAAATTGGAATTGCAAGTAGCCAAACATCTAGTCCCTTAGCTCTTTTACTCAGGGCCATGCTTACATACATTATTGCTTTTTTACATTCTTTCATATTTAATTCATTTTTTCCAATGCTTGCAATTCTTTGTAAATATTGCTGTACCTTTATTCCTGTCTTACTATTTCACAGAGGAACACATCTCCTGAGAAAAATAATATATTGAGGAAAAAAAACTTCTCTGTGCAAAGAAGAAATATAAAATTGCATTATATACAATAGCAAGTTTTGATACAGAGGATGCAGACACATTTTACACACATACACGCACTGGGTTTGTGATGCAAAAAAGCCTTCTTACCAGTCCCATAATCTATGTCTTGGAACTGGTGTTCCCATAGACAGTAGTGTGGCAGTAATTATGGGGACAATATCTAGAGTTTAATCTTTGTAAAAGATCCATCTTTGGTGTGCTAATGTGGATCTACCCAAGCAATGCAAAAGCATCAGCAGAATTTAACAGAAAAAAAAAAAAAAAAGATTTCTATTGTGTGGAATTGCTTCAATATTTTCAAGAGAAGTTTTGCAAATCAGTTCCCACTAGTTTCATAGACTTTATAAAATTTGCCATATTTTACTTAGTTCAATAGTCAGAATTCTCATTTACAGCAACAGGAATTTTAGTAATTCCTTGTCACCGGGGCGAGTGTACATGATGTGATATTTCTGCCGCCATTTCAGGAGCAAAAAGTTTAGTCACAATGGAAAACCTTCATTCAGAATGATGGGTAAAGAAAAACAGAGACACATTTTTTTTGTGTGCGTATGTTAAACACAGTAGCATAGACTTTACAAACATTTTCACGGGAATGCCATAAGATATCATATCATATGATTACATGTCTGACAATGAAATAAGGAAAAAGGGCAACTTCAAGCAACACAAAGAGGGAACCAGCAACTACACATTGTCAATATGGAATACCATGTTCTGCACAAGTGGAACAAACTTTCCTAAACTTTAGCTTAGTTATGGTTCAGAGTCAGCCTCTATTACAATTCGTGGTTTCACAAACACCAAATTAGTTCAGAGTTTTGCAATTGAAGCATGAAATCCAGTCCACCTTTCCAAGGTATGTTTATTTCTCATGTTTCTCACATTTTACCAGTCTCAGCTGACTGTCTCAAGTCCTGCCAGTGCCATTTAGGTGAGTGTCCTGGACCATGTTAAGACTTACCTGTGGTAGTTCTCCACAGTTCCTCCTCAACCAGTGGTCACAGGTTTCCTTGTCAAACCTTGGCAATGAGGACATGCCACACTACATGGGCACTCTGATGGATTCAGGAGCTGAGGGGCACTCTGATGGTTTCAGGAGCTGAGAAGCACTCTCTGATCTGGAAACATGAGCAGAGCCATATAAATGAAGTTATAGTAGACACCTCAGCATGAGAGTCAGTTGTCTGAACATACACATCTGGTCCGATTTGAAATAACCCAGATGACTCTCCCTTCTACTCTTGATCTTCAGTTCCAGGAAGCCATAAGTTTTCCGCTGCCCTATATCATATCTGGCAATCCTGTGAAGTTGTCTCACATATCCTGTTTTAAAAACTCTCCTAAATTTCTGATTAGTGTGTTAGATTAGACAAGAAAAACCTCAACAATGATGTACAGTCCCTCCACAGCTCATTGTGCATTTTTAGCCAGGCTTTCAGGTGGTTTTAGGTGTTTATATGGGAGGGTGGAATACCAGAATGATTTTTCTAAGCAGCTATGCAGCTTAGGTGCCTGTTTTCCATTGAGATCAGAAGAATTTAGGCACCTAACACATTAAGGAGTTTTAAATATTTTATCTGCATCTCTCAATAATTTATATTTTTAGAAATCCTGCCTCTTGCAGTAAAAACGTACTGGTATTAACAGCTTAAACCTATTCACGTTTTCCAGTAAAAGACAAACTAATAGCAGAAATCATTCAGGTTTTTCTTTTTACACACCAGCTTCAGCTCCCTTTATATTTTATTCCATCCTTCAAAACCCTGAATAAAAGCTCTTTTAGTTTTATAAAGTTCAACAACTGCCTGTATGACTTTGAACAAGGAGTTGACACAAATTCCAGTTATGCAAGTTCTTTGAAGGACCACCTAGACATTGATGGTCTCATTCCCAGGTGGTGTATCAACCTGGATATGACTGTCGTTTCTGTGAGCATTAATTACTACAGCAGTGATTACCCTTCTTTCATATTTTTAGGAAAGAAGTCTGATTCCTTTCAAGACATTTATATAGTGATTACATTTCCTTTGTATATTTTTTTTAATTTTGATCACACCTCTTAATCCTATGTAAATAAAATTTACTATAAAGAATATAATGGAATAATAACAAAAAAAAAAAAAATAAAAATTATTCAATTAATTCAGGGAGAAAGGAATCAGATCCCAGTATAGACTTCCAAATAAGTGCTAGAAATGTTCAGCTTGGTAATTAATGCTGCCCATTGTCACATCAATGTTCCATTGTGTTCTCTTGATTGCTTCAAACCACAGGCATGGCACATCTTGCTGGAGCGAGTTCAGAGAAAGGCAACCAAGCTGGTGAAGGTTCTGGAGAACAAGTCCTATGAGGAGAGGCTGAAGGAATTGGGATTGTTTAGTTTGGAAGAGTCTGAAGGCATACCTTATCGCTCTCTACAGCTACCTGAAAGGGGGTTGTAGTGAGGTGGGTGCAGCCTCTTCTCTCAAGTAAATAATGGCAGGATGAAAGGAAATGGCCTGAAGTTGCACCAGGGGATGTTTACATCAAATATTAGGAAGAATTTCTTTACTGAAAGAGTAGTTGCTGGAATGGGCTGCCCAGGGATGTGGTGGAGTCACCATCCCTGGAGGTGTTCAAAATAATGTGTAGATGAGGCACTTCAGGACATGTTCTAGTGGGATGGTGAGGTGACTTTTTGGTGGGTTTTGGTTTTTTTGGGTTTGGTTTGGTGGCGGCTTTTTGGTGTTTGTCTGTTTGGGGTTTTTTGTTGTTGACAGTTGGACACGGTGATCTTGGAGATCTTTTCCAACTGTGACAATTCTGTGATTCAGTGATCTTTCTGCAGTCCTTGCTGAGAAATTTACCACATTTATAGTGGTAAATTTACAATTTACCAAATGACAATTTACCAATTTACCAAATACAACTTAAATTTACAATCAGAATTCTCTGATTGTAAAAATTCTCTTCTTCCCATGATATGAAATCCTGAATCTTACCAATGGAAAAACAGGGATGTTACATAACTATTCTCCATGTAGCTTGTCTTGAATCAGAAACTCAGAGTAAAAACTTACATGATTCCTCAGTTATACTGCACCCAAAAACCAATCCATCCCTCCTTCACATATTTTTAAAAATCGTATCTGTGATTCATAGAGGAGATATTTTCCCACTGTTAACATATTAGATCTTTCTGAGAGACACACATTTTTCTTCACTAGCTTAATCTCTAACACTTTCAAAGCCTTCAGAGGCTTAGTGCCTCACTCTAGATATTTGTTAATGTGATTTTTCTGACCTGAACATTTTTCTATAATTTTATCCCTCCAGCACAGCATGTTACACTTAACTTAAAAAGACTGTGGGGATACAAAGAAGGAATTATTGTGCTAGAGTCTGAAGTTAAATTCTAACGTTTACAAAGAACAAGTTGAAAAGAAACCTTTAATGTCTTAATTCATAAAGATGTTAATTTTGACAGCTAAAATATAATACTCACAAAAGAATGAAAAGAAAGAAGGAAAATAGTAATCTTTATTTCTCAGATGCTTTCTTCTTTGTATGTAGCAGGTGCCCCAAGACACCTTATACTGCCTGCTTTAATTTGTTTTTAATATCAGATGTGCCTTATTGATTTCTTCTGTGTATGTTTTCATTCTGAATAATTCAGAGGCACAATTTTTTTTCCATTATGGTCAATAGCCAGAGAAAATTCTGAAGATAATCAATTGAGCTCTGCTTGACGATTACTGGTGTTGATATCCCCCAAAGTGATGGAGTCAGAAAGGCCAGGGATAATATGACACAACAGTCAATCAGTGCAATCAGTGGAAGTATCAACACTGGCTGTACGATGAGAGGCAGATCCATGCTGAGGATCCATAACGGCTCCTAAAAGTTCAGATGCTTGACTTCTTATATTACAACAGATGGACTAGGTAAGATTAGATTCCAAAAGCCTTCCTGTTTTCTCTCTCCCTCTTTCTCAAACTGATAGGATCATAAAGCAGCTGTGTGGTATGATTTACATAACACTTAATTTCTGAATTTTATTTTTTTATGTTCTTAAACTTTACTAATAACAAATACCTTCAAATAAATGAGCAGAATGAGCACTTGGCCAACAAACACTCACAAAAACAGATAGATGATTTCAATTTAGACCTAATATTAATTAATAATACCTACAGCTAGGGACCACATATTACTACCTTAGTAACTCCCATCACATCCTTCCATATAATCAAGACACTTCACATTCAATTTATAGTGAAAAAAAAAAAAAAAAAAAGGTTTGGTTTCTTTTGTGTAGAAATCTAATGAACTTGCCAATAGTAGCTGACAAATGGTAGACCTAAGTAGTGTGTAGGTACTGACACGAGGTTTGATGCAGCTTCAGCTGAAGTCAAGGCAAAAATCTGAATGACAGTAAGCACAGAGATACACACACACATACACGAGATATATCTGCTCAGGTCAATAGCTCCAGTGAATCTCTATGTAAAGCTATTGTCATGTAGGCCAGTGAGCAGTAGCTATGCAGCTCACCACATCTGTTACCTAAATTCATAAAATGGCAATATATGGAATTAACCACTAAATAGCTTATAACTAAATAGCTTAATGACAATCCAATGTGTACAAAGTAAAGGAGTAAATTGGCAGGACTAGCTCACTTTCCCATGGATAACTTATTTATAAATCTCTCTGTGATTTATTATTAATCTCCTTATGCAATAATCACTCATGCATATAAACATGGCTAAGCTTAAAAATTATATTCTGATTTATGTTTCTTTACAAAAGAAATGTTTTGACTATGGAACTCAAATCATCACTATTTTAAATGTTTTGAAGACATTAAAGTGAAAAATTATGGCAAATATAATTTTTTATAGTTTTGCGTTTCTTCAAAATATTATGGAACAAATTAGATAAAACTCATATTCTCAGTTAAGCATATTAGTTAATCTGAAGCAATTTTTTAGGATAAAATTAGTTTAATTGTAATTGACATAGTTTACCTTTAAGTCAGAGACCTGGTCCGGGAAAAAAAAAAAGAAAATATTTTCTTAAACGTATCTCAAAAGTAAAGGTACTTCCTCATAAATATTAATATGGTTTCTATGTTACTAACATATGTGATATGCTCCAATTATTTTCATAAAAGTAGGTCACTATGCATTTTACTCCTGCTTTCCATATTCCCATGATCACAAAACACGTTATGAATCTTGTTCCACAGTCCTGGAAAACACAACCATAAAAGAAGTTGATGTCTAGAACCCAAATGGCAGACATGGTTGGGTTGAAGTTTTTGTATGGTAAGTGATCCACTCCACTGCAACAGTATATGAAGCAATAACCATATGCTCCAATTGATTAACACAAGAGTCAAGCTGAGGTAATCAATTGCAAAAGCCACTTATTGTGAGTCTATTATAAAGTAATATGGATTTTTACTGTTATTCAATGAGCTAAAATATGAAACAGAAGGAAATAAAAAAACAAAAAGATAATGTTATTCTTCTCTGCAGAGAAAGAATAAGTGCCTTTTAGCATCCTTTCCAGTGAGGGGAAACAAATAGTGGTTCAGAAACTGTATGTGTAAAACCAACTGATACTGGGGCAGACCCAATCTCTGGCCTTGGCACAGAACATCTTGAATCCAGACATTCAGTCAGGGTACCATGCTGATTTCAGGGCAGAGGGTCTTGCCCATGGCCTCACATCATGCCCAGGCATTGTCAAAGAAGGGCAGGTCAGCACAGACCCAGTCCACACCAAGTCCACAAGCATGATTGATAGGGACTAACCAGTATTGCTCCTCAAGGTTATGTTGGGTTTATAAGGTTAAACCTAGCCAATGAAAATAAAAATAAATATACCTCTGGCAGATACAGGAGCTTGAGAGCAAAGAAAATAAATTCAAAGTGGTTGAACATTAAATGGTTTTACGGTGTGTGACAACACAT
This sequence comes from Megaceryle maxima, assembly GCA_024605025.1. Taxonomy (NCBI): domain Eukaryota; kingdom Metazoa; phylum Chordata; class Aves; order Coraciiformes; family Cerylidae; genus Megaceryle; species Megaceryle maxima. The sequence continues at coordinate 10,145 of JANHGN010027067.1, forward strand.
TTTCAGACTCCAAGGCCAGGATTTCTTGTTTCTTATTAAAAGTTAAGACATTTCGTTTAAGCTGTCTCCAAAGAGAGGGAGGAATGATAGGTACTTGCAGACATCAATTAATCTCATCTATCTAGACATCTTAGACCGAGATGAATTGACTTCTGATGGCAAAAATGTCTGTTTGTCTCCTGTTAGGGCGTAGTTGTCTGTGTGCCCTTGTATTGATATCCCTAAAACCAGGCAAATGCTCAAGATCTGTATAGTTCTCATTTCTTCTTTTCTGCTGAAATCTCTTACTGCATTCAGCAATGTTCCTCTCCCTCCCTGAAATAATATGGCTGGATAGGATACTTCAAGGCTTTCTAGAAGACCATCAGGTACGTTCTTTTCAACCCACTCCTCCCTTTCCTCTCCACAATATGCCTGTGTAGCTACTACTCTTGATCTGCAGCAGGCAAAGAGACAAACTTTCCCTCCTCTGCTCTACACAAGTGCTAGGACAGTGGCAAGAAAATCATGTTGTAGTAACTGGTATTACCTCAGTGATAATTCCAGCCCTTGAAAAGCAAAGGCAGAAGCAAAGTAAACTAATGTAACATTCTCTGAACTACAGGTTGTGGGAACCACTGAAACACTGGTGTGCAGCTGTCAATCCTTTCATGTGCATAAGTGATACACCATGAGACATCACTGTTTGGCTTTAAAACTTTCCTTACAGCATCCTTTTAGATGCTTAATTCTTCCTCTGACCCTGATCAGTTCTAGATGTTTGGAGTCTTTTTTTTTTTTTTTACTCTAAAACAGTTTTTTTGTCAATATAAAGCAGAGTGTTTGTTTCAGGGATTAGTTTAATTTTGTCAGTTCTCATTTGTTCAGAAACCAGATGTTGCAAAAAAACCCACAATGGTTGATTTTTTACATGGCAATGTTACTTTATTTCAGACAGTAAGAAAAAAAATAGAACTTTTTGGCTCTGAGCCTTTGTCAGAAAAGGGCAACCCAAGGGAATCATTAACTGTGGGGTAATCTCTTTGCTCATGGATGTAATATTAATGTAGTTTCTATAGTCTACCTATTAAACAAATTGGAATGAAGGATTTTATCAGACCAAGCTACTGTGAATAAAATAAATCTTATATAAAATTCACTAATTAAGTATATTACCACCAATAATGTTGCAGTGAGCACATTAGTGGAAGCTGACTTTCAAGACTGATATATTTCATAGAGGAAATGATACCACTACATTTGAATTTGGAGAGCTAGATTTTTTTCTCCTTCACGTGGAGCAGATTTCTTGGTAAAACCTTACATAAAATATGTAGAATTATATTAAAATAAGCAACCCTAGACTGTTAATTATCAATATAGTTTACTGAAAAGTTAGTACATTACCAAACCTCTGTAACTACTATGAGAACTGTCATATTTTTCTTAAGTTGGTATTCTCTTTATTAATATCAAAGGAGACTAAGTGAAAACTGTAATTTCACAGACATTTATACACATCTGAAATAATTTTAAAATGGCACTTATGAACAAAGTCTTATAGCCAGTTTAGTAATATGCTTCATAATCAGATCGATATGTCTCATTACTTGCTCCTACATACTGGTTTTAAAAAATAATAATGCACTTTTGTAGAATGTTTGTTTACCTTTGTAGAGTTCTTTAAAATCATCTATAAAGCTGTCAATAAAAGGAAAACATGCATGCACGCCATGCTGAAATACTTGCTTTTCTTAGATCAAGAGACTGCAGTAGGCATGGGTTCAAGTGCTATTAGAGGGCAACTTTACATGTAAACTCCATTTTCCTTAAGATCTCTTCAGGTATGTGATCACACATATTGTCCATTTCATTTTTCTTCAGATGTACTGAAGAAAAGAACACTGTTTTGTGTTCATAATTGCAACAAAGTTACCTGTTGCTTTTGTTCTTCTTTTCCTTTACTTGGATTGTAAATGCTTTGGAGCACGGATTTTCCTTCTGAGGTGTTTGAAGCAGATATTGTATAGTAGTAGGAACAAAACAAGTAATATCCTTAATAATAGTGATTGGCCATATGTAAATTGCCTACTCCATATGCTTGCTTGAGATGCATTTCATTCTGTGACCAGAATCACTGCTCTTACGCAGATGCAGTAATAATTTTCTCTGCTAATAACACGTTAAGAGTAAATCCATAGACTCTAAAGTTTCAGCTCAGATGCCCAAACATAGATGCTTGTTAGTATTGAGTGACATTCCCAGGAAATTCCAAGACATCCATGTAGGGCTGGCAAATAATTCTAACTTTCTACTTTTGTAACCTTTTGTGTTGATAGAATAAACCTTGTTTTCCTGTTTAATTTGTTTAGCAAAAAACCTTCAGCCTAATTCAAGCTGCAGCTACTGGTTTGGTATCATCAAGTATCTGACAAAAGAGACACATGCCCACTCACTCCCACTGTCCTCTGTTGTTTGTTTATTTATTTTTTTCTGGTTATGCCACAGTGAAGAAGCAACTTAAACTTGGGAAAATACATGTTTTCATGTACTTCTTTTGTCTTCTCTTTCTTTCTCACCTGAACATTATTTATTTATTCAGCCTTTCTTTAGATGGTGAGTAACCTAAACATCTATCATTCTTGTGTTCAGTTGGACTTTTGCATTTTGTCAATATCTTTTGTTTAAGTGTTGAGCCCTAAACTAAGGACAGACTACCCTAGAGGCCTCACCTGCAATGCAAAATAGTTATCTCCCTATGCTATATATGACACCCCTGTTAACACATCTGAGAATGACAATTGCTTCTTTTTCACCGGAGCTGGTTGCCATATCTCTTCTGTTTATGCATTGCTGCTGCCTGACTAGATATTCCCCATACTGTTTGTGTGATCTTCAACTCTTTTTTTGTTGGAGATTCTTATTCAACTCCAGTGTTGATCTGGGGCCAAATTATCTTTTTAAGATAGCAAGAACATTTTGAATTCTGATCTAATACAATTAGATCCTGTCTCCCTTCTCGCTTACAGAAGTCCTAAGCTTAGTGTCCTGAATAAAATGTACAAATGTAGTTTCACTTCCATCATCCAAGTCATTAATTCAAATCCTGATCTGTACAGTTCTGCAGGATCCATTTTGAAATGTTCTTTCACAGTGGAATTCATCATTATTTTGAGCAAAGTTTTGCACCTCAGACACAAGTGTAACTGATTTTATTCAACCATTTCTCCAATTTGCTCATGGAAGTTCTACATGAGAGTGTTCAGACTGATCCAAAGTTAAATTATATAATGTACTTACAACTTACCATTACATCAAACACTGTTTTGTTTGGGTTTTTTTGGTGTGGTGTTTTTGTTTTTGTTGGTTTTGGGTGGTTTGGTTTGTTTTGTTTTGTTTGTTTTGGGGTTTTTTGTTTTGTTTTGTTTTGAACAAAAAAAAAAAAGTTAGAATTACTTGCTATTGAAGACAGGAAGACTTGTCTGTATTTTCCTCATTCCCCCCCCCCGCCCCAGTTTAGTTTTAAATGAGTACTCCTACATTACCATTTCCGTTCAAATCTAAGGTGTGCTTCTGAAGTAAATCTCCTGGTGGTCCTCATGCCTTAGCTCACATCCTGAGTTCCTCCTGGATTAAACTGAACTGGAAAACACCCATCAAAAGCCCACCATGTGGGCTGCATGGGACCAAAAATAAGTCCATTTGAAGAAAGGCATTGTGTGGACTTGGGGTCTTCCACAGTAACTCTAGCCCTACGTAGCCACTCCTACTGTGCTGCACTAGCTGATTTAGACATAGCCTCTGTGCCCTTCTTCCAACCTCAGTTACTTTCCATTCATTCCCAGAAGTGATAACTCAGCAGCTGCTTCAGCTAACATCCTATGAATTTGAGGGTGTATTTCATCAGGCTCTGCCAACATGCTATGCTAGCTCTTTTTAATTTATTTTTGTTAATTTGGAAGCAGGAAAAAAAAAAAAAATGTACTTTCTCTTTGCCTTCTGTTATTTACTTACCTTCCTTCTTCAATGCTGAACTGATACTTTTTCTTGCTTTCCCTCTCTTCTCTCCCTAATGTATTTCTAGAACCTTGTCTAGTTGCCTTTCATGTCCCTTGTTAGTTGTAAGTCATTTTGCATTTTAGCCTTCCTGAGCTCATCCCTACATGTTTATGCTATTATCCTCCACACACATCCTTATTCAGCTGTCCTTGTTTCCACTTATTACTCCCTTTTTTTTCATTCTTCAGTCCTTAAAGAGTTCCTGATTCAGCCACATTGTCTCTTGCTATGCTTCCAAGCTCTCCTTCACATCAGAATGCTTTGCTTTGTGCTTTTAATACAGTCTCTTTCAATAACTGCCAAGTCTCCTGAATTCCTTTATCCTTTATATTATCGTCCCAAGGGACCTTACTTACCAGTTCCCTCAGCTGTTGAAGAGTGCCTTTTTGAAGTCCATTATGCCTACTCTGCTGTTCTCACTCCCCCCTGTTCTCCATATGTGTGGTTCCTTTCACCCAAAGTTGTATTTCAACGTCAGATTTTCAGTGGACTTTCCCCTATTAATCAGGCTCCTACCTAAAAAAGCAATTCTGCAGCCTCATCTACAACATCAGATCCTGGATAAGGTGATGTAATGAACAACTTAAAAAAGAGGAGTGTGATAATAGACTATGTACACCCCAAATCAATCCATTTTATTCAGCATTAGTAGCTCTTCAGCTGCGTTATGGTGGTCAGTGCACTTCAGTGAAAATGCACAATATCTGGAAGGAGTTACAAGCACAAAGATGATCAGTGTGCCATAAAATGGGGACTACAAGGAAACGTTGACATAATCAGGTTGTTCAGCCTACAGAAGTCCTGAGAGGCAGTGGGATGTTTTCTGTGTTTTTAAAAAGCGCAAAATGGTCTCAAAAAGAACAAATAATCTGTTCTCCACATCCACAGCAGTTAGTGGAAAAAGGAATGGGCTGAGGTTGTTACCATATGGTTCAAGTTAGTCGTTAATCACTTTCTAATAATGACGATAATAAACAGTAGAATAGATAGCCTGAAGGGAATGGATTTAAGAACTAGCTGTGCAATTATCTGGCGAGATACTATGACCACAGTAATCTACTGAAGTATCCCACCAACAACCAGATCACCCCCACAGACACACAAAATAGCAGCAGCTTCAAACCTCAAGCATATGTAAAGAGCTCACAGAACAAGGACCAAAGTGAAGTATACTATGAACAGACAAAAAAAACATGAAGTGTCTGACATCCTTCATATATTTTAAACAGCAAGGAAATAATGAGTTCAATTTTATCCATCAAACGTATTCATTCTTACATTTGCCAATATCCTACTCTACTATACAAATGAAGAACATCTCCCTCACATATAAACTTTTATTTACTAAAATATATACATATTAAGTATATAAACATTGCAAGCTATTTTCAGGGACTTATGGTGTATGTTCAGGCCTGCAGAATGAAGGAGCATGTATCTCTCTGCTCACCACTTTCCTGGTGAGGAGCAGACTTCATTACAGTCCCTGTACTCTTCTTGGTGGGTGATATTTCCATCAGCCTCTATACTGCACCTGAGCTGAGGTCCTGGACCACCATGCAGACCAGAGCAATTGTAAGGCACATAATCAAAATTTCCCCTTTCAGGCTACCTGCAAAGAAACACCTGTCCTTCTGCTAGGCAGCATAGTGTCATACGAGGTGCACAGTGGTGAACCTATCCCAATAGTATACAAATATGCTCTTGAGACACCCTAAAAACATAAGGTAAATTGAAAGTTCCCTGCTACAGTCTGCTAGCTGGATTGCTAAAGAGTTGCCACAAATAGCACTCCTGTAAACCAAGCACAGAGGATGGGCAACCATTGGACTTCATGGTGGCTCCTTCAAAAATGCTGCTAGAGCCTTTGCTGGTGCAGTTGCTTCACAGAAAATGAGGCAGGTTCACAAGCCTGAAGGGTCTCAGGCTCCAGGTGGGTCTTCTGAGGCCAGGAGAGCTGCTAGCATTTGGAGTGCATTCTGCACCCCATGTAAGCAGAGTACATTAGCGGCATTCCCCAGGAGCTCCAGGAGGCAGAGTGCATGCCTGAGGCACAACCCCTCCTGGAGCTCCTGCCGAGGTTATGTACCTCTGCATTATCCCCAACGTGGCGCCGTGCCTTCAAGGCACAATTGAGTCCTTAGTGTTTTGTCCCAGCTATTGCTTCAGAGCTTGAATTTATGATATGAACAGAGATAGCATAGCTCTTAACCAAAGTTAATCATCAAATATTTATGTACATTAAATACTACAGTTATTCATAGTCAGAGATAAAAATACAGCTTTTTAGACAAGGCCACTATTTACTGTATGAGGTTTAGTCTTCGATAAATTCCCCAAATCCTTAGTTTTCATCACAAAAATATCCTCCCATGTTTCTTCTTCTATTAGAAAAATTATCCATACCTACATCTCCAGACTTGGCCTGTTGACTTTCTGCTTAGTCCATCTCATCCCTTTCCTTTTCTCTCCATGGTGGAGATAATTTCTCTCTCAGTTACTACTTTTCAGTTGCTCATGTTATGAAAAAAATTATCCATTTATTTAAAAATACTGGGGAAAGGGGCTGACTTTTAGATACATTCTCTTTGAAATGGATCATCTGAAGATCTGATTTAATGCATTTATAACTCAGGAGGGCTGTTTGGACTTTGCGAAAATTAGTTTGCCTCTGCCCAGCACAAAGGACAGAGAACACAAGCATGGAACCATAGCTTTTTCACGTGGAGACTTTGCACAGTTATGAAGATTTTTAGCCTGGAATTCACTTACCTTACCTGCTTAAGTCATGGCTTCTCAAGCTATTAGTTTCATCTAGCAGCTCCCCCTAAAAAGGGAGAGATGCTCTCACCCCTTACTGTTCCTACCTTTCTTCTTGCCTCATAACAACCACATGCTCCCTCTCTTTTTCACTACACCTGGCACTTAGACTGATTCAGTTGGGTGACCTACCAGAAACTAGCTGTTTGTTGATGTCATTGTTGTGCTATTATGGGATAGGTTTCAGAGTACTGATGAAATTAGTCAACTCACTGAAGATCCAGTGAGCATCTGTGGTGGCATACAGTGAGCATCAGTATTGGACAGGTAGAACCAGAAAGAACAGGATTTACCTATAAGTAGCCCACAACAAACTCCAACATCCCACTGAAACACAGCCTAAACAGCAAACACTCAGGTGAAAGGTGTTTCTAACAACAGATAACCCAAAAAGAGAGCTGAACCTGACAGGAAATCTCCTTGGATTTAGTACTCTGTATGTTGTTAATAAGTAATAGCCTAGTTATTGACTGCTTATGTTTACAATATAGAGACCAATACATAAGAAAAGACTTGATAGCTGTGTGACATGAAACACTATGATCACAGGAATACAATGCTGAACTCAACTAATTAGCCCTACAGAGAAGGAAGACTTCTTGTTTATACTGCTCTAATACAGGTATATTGTTTCCAGGACAAAAGCTTGTATTTGTTCTGCATGGTGCTGCGTCACTCCACAGTAATATCTGTGATTAGTGGTAGTCAGGTAAATCTGATTGCCTAATGCAGGTAATGCCTCAAGAAATGTCAAGGTTTGTTTGGGGCTTTCTGATATTAGACAGTATCAAGGCCTATTTGCATAACACCATTTCAACAAAACTACTAGTCAGTCAGCATCCAAACACAATAAAATACTTCATAATCTGCCTAACATTCAAACTATGTTACAAGTATAGAAAAGACATTTTTTCAAGCATGCTTTTATTTAATATTGTCTATACTTCATGCTCATAAATTGTGCTGAATAAAACCTTAAAGCTACATGCCTACCAGAGGAGACATTCAGGTCAACACTCTAAAATACCCTTGGGGTGGAAGAATATATACAGTCATCACACACCCACTATTTTGGGTGATAAAATACCTAAAGTAAGATCTTACATTTTACAAGAAAACAACTACCAAATTGTAAAGAAATTTTTACACACATTAACATACATTCTCCCGTTATATGTTTGAAGTAGCTGTGAAGTCAAGTGTTTCTGCTGTTTCAAACATTGGTGTATACCCTCTTCAAAATTTGGTGCGTGGTAAGTGCAGATTGTGCTTTTACATACAGTTCAGGCTTAAGGTAAAAAATCAAATTTAGAAAAGCACATTTTCTAGTATGATTAAACACCAATGATGAAAAAGAAAGAAAAAAAAAATTTTAAAAATACATGAAGATAAGTTTCCTTTTCTTGAGCAAACTCCTAAATGCAAACTCCATATCCTATGGATCTTTTCTGCCTTTTCACCACTGGAGTATTATAAAAAGAGTGAAGTGGAACAGAGCCAAAGCATCCTTTTTTCTGAGAGTAAAGCCTGTTTTACAACAAATGGATAGATTTTAGAGCACCAGTGGGATAGAGTAAGGCCAAAGAATAAGTGGCAGTACATCACATCAAGAGCAATAAGTAGACATCTGAAGAACCAACATAATGAATATACACTTTTTCAAGGGTATAGGAAGGGAATGGTGAAACTGTGCTTCCATAGTCACAGGTAAAACATCTGGATCTGAGAACCAACACCACACTGGAAGCATTATGTTATCTTAACTAGCCCAGCCATCCTGAGAGAGTTGGCCAGTGTCCTTACTCTTATTCTGGGATCATCAGATCTGTCTGGCAAAAAAACCCAAACCTTAAATGGAAGGGTTCATGATAGTAGATGTTTAACATTTTTTGTCTGCAGGCACTCCCTTCAAATGCCTATTTTGAGGATTCTCTCTGCATCTGAATTATTTCATAGCTCAGTGCAGAGACTTCTAAATGGCACTGACATTAACAAGTTGTACAAAGATGATAATCTCAGTTGGGTACCACAGATTGAGAATGTGCCGGCTTGTATGAGTTGCACAGAATGTCAGGGATAAGAAATGGAAAGTGCATAAAACCAAGTGTCATTTCCATAAGAACTCTCATGTTTGAGGAAAAAATTGTATCGGAAAGGAGTGTCAAGACAGATCCTACAAAATGCAAATCATTCTACAAATAACTGGTTTGAAAATAACAGTGAAACAATACAGAACTGGAAAGCTTTTGGGGGCAAGATAATCTTTTCAGACAAAGCACCATTAACAAATTTCATATTAAGAAATTGTAGAGTTCAATGGAGATCTAAATTGGGCTGAGTAGCTGACATAGAAAATATTACTTACTTTGAAGCTGCCTAAGAGATGATGTGTTTCCACGCACTGGAAAAATTTTCTATAGCTACTAGAAAAGGAAACTGGAACTAGTATCCTTAAAAAGGACAACTCTGAGCAGCAACCTGAAGCATATTCAGATTAAACAAGCAATTCTGATTAAACCCATTGATGATTTGCTTTACTCAAATCTGACTATAAAGATTTTCAGTTCTTTATATTAAATATCTCAAGCACAGAAGCTGGTCATAAACTCTTGCTAACAATTCCAAGGAGGGTCTGCAGTTGGAAAAATGTACCATTCTGATTTTATCACTGGAATTCAAAAAAGGATGAGCACACCTGGAGATTCCAGTAATTGTTTTTCTTTTTCCTTCTTTTTTTTTTTTTTTTTTTCCCCCAATGGTCAATATGCAGGAAAGCATGGCAGAGTCAGTGTTAAAGAGAGAGAAACTGAAAGCAGTATTGACTGTCAATGTAGAGCACTTGACTGCCTGAGTTTTCATGGTGGCATAGGTACAGAAATGGATCTTGCAATCTGTGGTCCATATTGAAGTTTCATGACTGAAAAAAAGTCAAACTGTGACCAAGCAGCACATACATTACAGACAAAAGACAGCTGAGTCCCCTCAAATGTGGGCATACTGTGATTTCATTTATAAAGAGATGAATGATACATCTAGACACAAAGGACACATGGGAACATATAGAAATGGTAGAAGGAGTAAAGGAGAGATTCACAAAGGGGTTTAGATGACACTGAATGTCTAGCAACTATTTTATGCATTTAAATCCCAAAGTTATTTCTTCAGAATCTCTGTTTAAAACCTGGTGGATTCTGAAAAACCTTCTCACCCATCATGCTCCCATTTGCTGGCACTCAAGGATGCCCAACAACACTAAATTCCTTCTCTTTCCTATTCTAAAAGTGCCCCACTGCTGCACAGTATCCATTTCATGCCTCAAAAATATTTAAAAGGTTAGGATCTCTACAAACTACAGAGAGAAGAATAAGTAATGGTGACTATCAATGAAGTGGTTACCCATGTTGTGCAAGTCTGAGATTCAGTCCCTGTCTTGCTTAAAGGAATTTGAATCCACATCCTCAGGGAGGGTTGCACAATCCTCTGACTGCTGGGTAGCATGACCTCCCTTTTCTGAAGTCTGTCACCTTGTATGCAAAGGTGGCATCTAGAAATTCACTGCCACCTGTTATTTTAGCCTGGGATAGGAAGTCTAGAGACCTTTGGGAAGGTAAAATCTTTGCACTGAAACTGGTTAAATACTCTCTCAATTTTTTTTATTGACTGCCAGGAGAGGATATCACACTGAGAACAACACAATCAACCACTGTGTCTCCTAAAGCCTCATACCAGTAACTGTATCCTGTATGGAGAAGCAGCTTTTCATTACCACACTGTCTTTCATTAACAACCTGTCCTTTTTTTTTTATGATAGCAGTTTATTTCCCGAGTGCCTGGCAAGTTCAGCATTTAACCTAACAAAAGAATTTGATAAAAGCTTTATGAAGAAAGGAGAAATGAGATGTATGAGAGTTAGCCATAGGGTTTATATGTCAAAGAGATAAGACTATGGATATACAGGTCTTTGGAAGAATCCTCCTATGTCCTCCTCTAGGGACCATCCAAAGAGATTCACTACTTCACCCAAACCTAAGAAACACTCATTAGCATAATGGTCAACTGGCCCAATACACACCACTACATAACATGAGAGCTAAGGCTGGCTATTGCTTGTCACCAAAGTCCTCTGAAACAGCACTTATAGACAGGGGGAAATGTCACATCAAACTCAGTAGGCTTCTCCAGCTCATGCAGAAGCTAATCAGCATTTACTGAACACCCTCCATGCTGTAAACCAAAGCGGTGCACATGCTGTTTGATAAAATTGCAGGATGTTTTTCTATCAAGTTGCCTTTCCGTTACATTATGCCTTGTGATTTATATTGCTAGCTCTGCTGGACTGTGAGTATTGCCATGGAGGGATATCTGAAACATGCAATTCATAATTGAAGTTGGGGATGCGTGCTATTGTATCTGGGAAGCACTCTTTCCTTGTTCCATTTCTGTATATACAGTGTCAGTTAAGAGATGATCTAAACCTTTCTGAGGGAACTGTTCTGCATTATTTCATTAGAAAATGTATTTTGTGATACACAAGAAAGTTCTAAATAGATCAAAACCAAAATGGAGTTTTGAATATTGTTATACCTAGTTTAGATGATAATATTCTGCTTTTTATAAATAAAACATTTTGGTTTTATCAAAGTAATTATTTGTAATAAGAGTATTTGAAGTTACTGAATAAAAAATGTTTCAGGCTTTCTATGACAGGAAATAATTTGAGATTTTAACCTTTCACATGTTTTAAACACAGGCACATTCTAAAATGCAAAAAAAATGTGTTAAACGGAAACTTAATTTTCCAACCAATTCTGTTAATTGACTTTTTTTAGTACTAAAGAATGCAGTTCTGTTTTTCCAGTGAACTTCTGATGTCTGATTCCAAACACTGATTAACTGTGATTTTTCTCATAAACTTTTGCTTCTGTTTTCTTACCCTTTTCATACTTTTCCTCCACCATTCTGACTTACATAGTCATTTGACAAACTATATGTTAAAGCAGATATTTTAACTCAAGAAAAATGGTATCTTGGCAGGTCAAGTCAACACCACCAACTGCTCCTGGATATTTAACAGCAGAGAACCCTAAGTGAAGGTATCAGGAAAGGACAGCACTGCTTGCAGTCACAGCTGCTGCTGGTTATTTTGTACGACTGAGGACAGCTTCTGGCAAGTCCCAACTAAGAAGTCCTTGAATAGTCACAGATTTGTCTGAATTGTCAGTAATGATGTAAATGCCTTCAAAGGAAGTATTGTGTCCTGATGTAGGGGTCTGCAAAGATAACTGGTTATCAGATAACTGAGAAACCTCTTCGGTCTTGATTATGATCTGATGTGCAGTCTTACAGTATATTTATCCTGGATGAGGCAGTAGCTTGTGTAGTGTCCTCAAGAGATATGTCACTGTAGAGAAAAAGATATCCACTTCTACCCCTTCTATAGCTGGCTCTGCATTCTTGCCATTCTCACAGCATATGACAACATCTTAAGACCTTGTCTGGCAAGGGAATTTAATGAGTATCTTTTACTTTTTCATCACCTATTTTTATATCCCTTCCCACAGTCTTACATGAGATGAACTGATGCACTTTGGTATAATGAAAATATAATAGGAGTGTGTGATTAGATAAATGAGATTTTTCACTTCAGTTGATGAGACATTGGGTCTTGCTGCTCTTTGTTCTATAAATATATTTTATATTCAAAGTACCAAACCAGAGATCCTCACAAATAAAATGAGACAATATTTTCTCAGATTTTCCTCTGAATAATAGTTTTAAACATTTTTGCAGAGTGTCACGAATGATTATTTGGTTGGATTTTAAGTGACAAAACCAGTTATTTATGACATTCATGATACATAATATCCATGCTGTGCAGATTGAAAGAAAAAATTATTTTTCTCTTCCAAATGTTAAAAAAATAAACTGTTTCTCACATCTAAGAAGTAATTAGGTTTCCTATTAATTGCAGAATTTTTTTACTGTTTCACTAGAGCTCTGCATTGGAAAGGAGCAAAAGCAATTTTGTAATGTAATTGCATTTAGAGGAAGAAAGAGAACAAAAGAGTCAGATTACTAATATACAGGAAATATATTTATGTGTGTATTCCTTCTTACGATAAATACTGACATTTTATTTGTTTGAATGAATCAATGTATAGGAAGCCTACCAAGAATCATTATAGCACTTCACAGTAAAGACAAATCAACAACAGAAGGAAACTTTTTAAAAAATCAAATATAAAATGAAATACTTAGCTAACCAGCACAGAAATAACCATCCTATTCAGAAAGTAATCGATTTCCAGTTAGTCAGAGAAGAATCAAAAAAAAAAAAAAATCAGAGGGTAACAAACAAAATCAAAAGGATAATGCAATGGGCAAGCAAAGTCTGGCCCCTTCAAATAAACTGTACTCCCCAAGCCACAGGTATAGATATAATCAGAGATACACCATAACTTCAATATTTTTGAAGGTACTACACTTGTGAGACCAGGGAAAATAAACTGAATTAGTTCATTTTCCTTCTAATTTGAGTGTTTTCTTGAAAGCTTTGTTTTCTACTGCTCAGTATATGCAAAGTATGCAGTAAATTAAAAGTAGTCTTAGATTCTAAGCAATACACTAAAATCCAAAGAACCATAATAAAAATAAGTTTGTCCTAAAAATTGTTTCTTCCAAAAAGTATTTAGTCTACAAATACAACTGTGTTAATTTAAAAGATTTCATATAGTTTCCTTTTTTTATTCTGTCCACACAAAACAAACAAGTAAATGTATGGGTCATGTAGTGTTGTATGACTAATATATTATTCATCCCTGTAGCAGCAGAATAGGTCAGAGTGCCTCTGACCATCCATGCCTCTTGACAGCTAACTCGCTTCCCTGCTTCATTTTGGACCACTTCAAATATCTCCTTCAAAAAGTAATTTGTTCTAGAGGGTCTCAGCAGTGGGTGTGTGAGGTTAACAGAGCTGGGTATATGAGCTTTGTACAAGATGGTCCAGCTGCACAGAGTGCTGAAGAACCTCCATACAATTTAGATGTGTATTTAAGTGATTTTCTAGAACAGATGCTTTCCTGAGTCTGTACCTGAAGGAATCCGATATGGGTGAGATTCCCTTCGTCAGGCTGAGATGTTTTATATGTTGACATTTATATATAAATTAGTTGTCTAGATATTTAGGTAATGGACAGCACTAGATGTTTGTAGACTTCAATATATTTGACATATTTAGACATCTACTTTAAGAGGAGGGACCATCATGCCCCAGAAGCATATTATTATTATTGTCTGTTGTCTGTAAAAGGTGTGCAATTAGCTCTGAAAGAAACATGCAGTGATAATCCAACCCTAACTAAAAACATAAATGTTTCCATTTCCCTGCACCATCATCGTTCATAAAGATATTTTAACAGGAATGAGCTGCCTTAGACCCAACCTATATGACATGAATACATTTTGTCCATTACATGTCTACAGTCTTGGTATAAACTGGTGCATATTTATTTTGGATATAAACCTATTACAAGAAACTAAAGCAAAGTGGTGTCTCCTACCCAAAAACATACAAGTAAAATGCAATGATTTGTTAAAACATGTCACATTGATCCACCTGTTAGGTGTCAGAACAACAGGCTTTCTAATATTGAATCCAGTGGATGTGGACTTATTACCAGCTGTGCCACGTGGAAGGCAGTAATGAGAGTTAAGGAAAGCTGTTGCTGACAGTGATATGATATACTACAGAGCTAAACTTTCACATGGCTTGTGTTATGATTGATAACAAAGCAGAAACAAGGAAAGGGTTTTGGAGTCTCCTAGCAAAAAAAGAAAAAAAAAAAAAAAAAGTAGCAGACAGATGTACTGAATCAGACAGATGTACTGATGTAGCAGAAAGATGTACTGAATCTTGAAGTCCAGTGTAAATGTATTTGGGTCATGAAAAGTATAAACATTAAAAAAATAAAATTAAATTAAAAAAAAGAGAGAGAGAGAAGAAAGACCTCAAGATGTACATCAACAGGTTTATATTTTCTTGACATTGTGGAAAACAACAGTAGTGCCTCATTTTCCCTCTGATTCCATTTCCCTTTACAGTATTTAGATAGTCAATGCAGCCTAGCATGTAAGTGCCCACACACATAACAAGTCACTCTCTGACTGGAGATCTGCCAGGCAGACACGGACCTGGGGATGTTGATTGACAGCGGGCTGAACATGAGCCAGCAGTGTGCCCAGGTGGCCTTCTTGGCCAACAGCATCCTGACCTGTATCAGGAATAGTGTAGTTAGCAGGAGCAGGGAGGTGATCAGTCCTCTGTACTCGGCTTTGGTTAGACTGCACCTCAAATACTGTGTCCGGTTTTTGGCCCCTCTCTACAAGAAGGACACTGAGGTGATGGAGAGGGTAAGCTAGTAAAGGGTTTGAAGCATGTCTCCTGTGAGGAAAGGCTGTAGGATCTGGGGATATTTAGCCCTGAGAAAAGAAAGCTGAGGGGAGACCTTATTGCTCTGTACAGCTACCTGATGGAAGTTGTAGTGAGGCAGGAGTTGGTCTGTTCTCCTTAGTGACAAGCAATAGAACAGGAGGAAATGGCCCAAAGTTGAACCAGGGGAGGTTCAGGCTGAACATTAGGAAGAATTTCTTTACTGAAAGGGTTGTCAGGCATTGAAATAACCTGCCCAAGGAGGTGGTGGAGTCACCATCTGTGGAGGTGTTTAACAGCCAGGTAGATGTGCTTAGGGACACGGTTTAGTGGTTTTTGATAGGACTAGGAATAAGGTTGGACTTGATGATCTTGAAGGTCTCTTCCGGCCAAAACGATTCTATGATTCTATTTTGAAACCACATCTCTTTTTATTCTACTCTGAATTTTCTTTTCTTTCTTTCACTTACAAACAGAATAAAGACAGGGTATTATGTCAGAGTGGGCAGAACTGTGACAGTACACAACCTAATACTTCCCAAATTCTACTGTCTGGTTGCTTTTACACCATTTATAGTTTCCTTTTTTTCTGTGATAATGAGATACAGGAGTTGGTTTTGACTCTCAAAAGTAAGAGGATCATTAATGTAGACTGTGATTCTTCTCACATCTTAGAAATTAAGTAATTTGCTGTTAATTTCACTGCTGTTTTTCATTCAAGTAGCACTTGGCCGGGCAGATTCTGAAAAGATTCTGAGTTGGTGAAGCAGATGGTGATGGTTTTTCAGCAAATGTTCCTCTTTTCTCTAAACCAGACTCTTTAAAGGTATCTGGAAGTGGTCAATGGCTGGCAGAAGCAGGTCAAAATTTTTGTGTCCTGGAAACTTCTTATTAAAAATGTCCTGTCAAACTACAGTTGCCTATACGTCCTCCCTTATATAAACCAATTTTTTTGGCATAAAACTTGTCTGGAGTATTTCAGTCTTTGAAGAGTACCTCCAGAATATCAGGAGCTCTGACTAGGCTATAATGACTAATGTCTGAAGGTGCTATTAGGCAAATTACCAAAAGAAAAATAAATTCCATGCAGTTTCCTAGATGTACTATTCTTAAACTTGACTTATTATTGTTTAGACTTAAACAGGAAACAGTAAATAGTATCTTTAAAAAAAATTGCTTAGATAGTATAACAGGCAACTTATATCTGTTTAATATGCATGTAATATATAGTATTTAAATGGTCCAGCATGATCTTGATTGAATTCTAACTTGAGTACATATATTCCATCTACCAAAAACTGCCCTGCAATCTCAGCTCCATGTTCTGATTAGCCCATTAACATTTTTGCTCACTGCTTTGAAATTGTTGCATCCTGGTTTCTGCTGCCTTCTGCTACAGAGCTGAGGACCATGGAGGTTGTTACTGAAACTCCATCTCTTCTGTAATTTAACAATCATTCCTCTTTTTTTTGTCACTACAGTATTTTTATGCCAACAGTCTTTATGATGCTCAACTTCTTCCTTGGCTACCTCAGTTTTGAACAGTTTGCAGGCAAAGTCTGACGTGGAAATTAAAGATTCAGGAAGTATTTTTTCTCAAGGTTCTGCTGCTAAATATACTAAGTCCCATTCTTTTCTTTTCTTTTTTCGTGGACAACTTTTTAGAATGCATCTGTGTGTCAGAATGCTAATAAGAGACATAAATTCTCAGAAGATCCTGGCTTGCTAGACCTATTCAGTCTGTCCTTTATAAGTTTGGGCTCTTATGATACTACTGTGACTCCCAACTATTACATACTAGTCTTCTAGTGCTTAAGGCACTTAAGCAAGTTATGCAATAATTCTGGTGTTAAAGTACCCACCAAGGGGTGGAGCAGTCGGGTTCTAGGTGCATCTCAGCCTGCAGTATCACTCTGAGAAGATCCTCCACTCCATTGGTGTATATTCAGTGTGTATGTTCACATCTTTCATTCTGAAGCTTGTCTGAAGAGCACAATTAGGGCATGCATACCTATAAATTCATGCCCACAGATGAATGGGCTGTGGAATACCTGTTAAGAGCTTTATACACCCAGTTTCGTTGCTAATGGAAGATCTGGTATATAATTACTTAAAAGAAAGCAGTTCAGATATATATTTTCCCCTTGTTGCCCCTTTTCTATTGGTTGCCATTGATGTCACAGAATTCAGCACACAGTCTCTTATGAATATCTAAAGAAATGTCTAATTATTTTTGGCCACTCTCCATACCAGACCAGGAGACATTACCTAGCCTGCTGACACTGAAGCATTCCTATTGAATGTCTGTCACAGTGACACTGCAGAGGATGGGTAGCTCTACTTTTGGTACTTCTATTTCTTGTAGTGTCACACCTTCCAAATCTGGAAAGAATATCTCAGATAGGCTGACTGACAGAAACTGAAACAGAAATACATGAACAGAAGTGGTAACTCTGGTGTTTTAAAGTCCTTGATAGACTTTTCTTCCATAGAAGAACAGTCTGGCACTCACAAATTTCTTTAGAGTCACTCCTTTAAAGTGAACAGCAGCATGTCATGTGGTGGGGACCAGGCATTGCATTGCCAGATGGGATACCTGTCTTTGATTGCTTGATCAGAGGAGGAAGGCTTACTGTGGAAAGAGGAGTGAGGATAATATTAAAATAGTTATGAGCAAAACTCTTTGATGAGCTTCCCCTTGTGTTCCAAGAATCTTCTGAATTTTAGTTGATGTGACCTAGCAGCAACCCTGAGTACTTCCCAGTTTAGGGGTTAATTGAACATGAATCTCAGATATGAGGGCAAGAGCAGAACACCAGCCAAAAAAGTGCCAGCTGTCCCCTCAGAGTGAGCCATCTGCTTCAGTGCTTCTGACCCACACCAAGGAACTAGCTTGCTTGCTGGTTTCTCATTTCTTCACTTATTAACTCTTTTCTTAACATGGCTATATTTGGAATTATTTAAAATGTCTTCTCTACTTTTATTTTTCAGAAAGGCAGGTAGTGAGAAAAGCTGCTGGAATGTTGAAGCTAAAAAGGTCATTAGCAGCAGAGAAGTACCGAAGCTTTAGGGAGAATTTCTGTATCTCTTGCCCCATCCTATCCATGTCTCATTGTTAATCTTGCTCTCTTTCAGGCCAGAAGAGCCACACTAGCTTACTGTATCCTAATAGTTTTCCTTTCTAGTCCCCTCTCTTCCTCCTTTGTGCTTTCAGTAGATTCAGGGATCAAGGTCTAGATATTTCTTTTAGGTTGTTGAACTTTAGTGAATAATAACAAAAATTAACAAAGCCAAAATATTTTTCATAAGTGATAGCCAACAGAAAACTTCCTCTGGTTGAAAAGTTCAAAGACTGTGTTTTCAGAGACAAAGACTCCTAGCTTTCTTATTGTAGCTTTCCGGATAAATATTTTGTACTATTGGGACAGAAAGAGTAGCTGTGAGTGAGTTTGAAGACAAATCCCTCATTTAAGAATGTTTTTTATTATCTTTTTGTGCAAATGAGTCTGGAATGGCTATTGTTGGATAGAAGGAAAAGAGTTAAGGAAAGAAGAAAAGAGAGAACAAGAGGAAAAGGGAAAGAGAGCAGGAAACAGTAAAGGACTAACAGCAGGAAGAATGGAGAGAGGTAAAGGAAGGAGAAAATATAAAACATAAAAAGGGATCTTTTCATGTCTACTTTGATTTATCTTCATGCAAAAGTTAAAAGCTAGTCCTCTCTTTTTCCTGAATCATTTCTTCTAGCTTCTTTCTGAGGCAAGAAAAAAAACAGTTATTCATCTTTCCAGGTAAAATTTACCTCTAGTTCATACTGAGACATTGAAAATATTTGTCTAATTGGTCTTAAGAATCTTTTTCTATGTGTTCTATAAGCAAGTCAACATTTATTTTGTTTTTCTTCCTCTCACCACCTAATGTCAGAGGTTTTAACATCCAACAAATCCTTACTTGAGCAGATACTGGTAATTCAGGTCCTGAGTCAACAACTTCATAGGCTTAACTTAACATATATGCTCAGATTCACCCCATGAAGCAAAACCCTGACACTCCCTAGGTCATATGCTGCTGAATCAGAGACGCACATCTCCCTGAGGCATACAGGTTCACTTCAGTTGCATCACTGTACATCATTTTGTATTTGTCAGCATAGAAACATACATGTTAAAAAAAAAAAAAAAAAAATTAAAAAAAAGTAG
>JANHGN010027069.1:26748-39953 GCA_024605025.1 Megaceryle maxima
TTTGCTACTTTGGTTTAGGTCCTCACATTTAGCTCCTGTGTTCACAGAGGAGAATCTGTAAAGGTATAAAGCATACCTCTATCTGCAGAGAGTATCCCCATAATTTTCCAAGTTATCTGGGGTTTGTGAATTACCACCCCACTCCCCTGTTGGCTGTACTGAACACCAACTAATAAAATTATTACTTAAAACCTGTCAACTTTAAAATCATGCCCTGTTACTTTAAACATACTATTCTTCAACATATAGTGAGGAAGAAGGAAAAACAGTTTGTCATATTTCACTGAAAGAAAAAAAAAATCTTCCTGGTTCCTTAAGCTGGTGATTACTCAAACATGTGCTATCTTGGGGAAATAATTAAACCTGAACTTCCCCATAAGGGGGAATAGCTGCATGGAAATCATTACTGCTTTCTACCCAAAGGGCTTCAATCAACTCTACTGCACCCTCACCACTCTACCTCATCCTACAATTCCTAGATTTCTACATTACCACACCTCTGTTATGTTTGGCTTTGGAATCCTGTCTCATCTATGTGGCTCAGCTCACACACTAAAGGTCCCTTGCTGGCCTCCACTCCAGCTGCCTGCCATCTCTACGAACAAAATCCATTCTACCCACAGTTTGGCACATACTTATTTTCTTTCTCACATACTTATTCGCTCAAGAATGTCAGCCTTGGCATCTGGTTGCTACAGAGCAGGAACTTTTGAGAGGGAGATAAGAACGGGATAAGAAGGAGAGAGGCTGAAACAATTCAAAAATAAGGCAAAAGCTAGGTGGAATCAAGAAAATTCTCTTGGAAAAACTATTACCTTCCACCCCTCCTCAAAATATATCTCATCTCTTTCCTCTCCTCTGAGGCCGCTGATGGGGAACCCTGGCACAGCCAAAGGTAGTAACAAGTTTGTACTGTCTCTTCCACTCACACTTTCTCAGAAACTGTGTTTAATAAACTATTGAGTTGAGGACAAATGACAAAGCAGGCTTATTTCTTCTGCTCTGTGAGCACAAAATAGAAATACAGCAACAAATTTTTACTTTATGTCTATTTAAATTGATTTTTCCATGTTCACTTTTGGGGGTTTTTGAACATGTAGAAATCAGTGGACTTTGACTTCAGATTGTTTTCCTCTTGCATGGGAAAGGAATGAGGTGATTACAGAATAACTCCTTAGCAGCTTGGGTGTGACTTGTTCAAAACCATGTTTTGATTAGAGGCTTGTGAGATATTTTTTTTCCACTTACCCCCTCCATAAGCAATAGTCATTAGATGGCATGTCAGAAGATAAATTCCTCAGTGTCCCATGTCTGGCAAATTTGAAAGTGAAAGGCAGAATATTCAGATGTAAAAAGACAAAGTTTACAGTTCTTCTTTTTTTCTTTTTTTTTTTCTTTTTTTTTTTTTTCCAAATTCTTTCCTTTCTCTAGCAAATCCACAACACAGCATGGTTAAGCTGCATATTCCAAGCTCAGGGATAAAAGAGGCAAAGGGAAAGTCATGTTAGAAAAATGGCAAAGGAAAAAGGAATTAAATGAGAAAAAAATGGTACAAGTAGGAACAAAACAGTTCTCCTGGCCTTACTCCACATTTTAATGTAACTGCAGAACAGTTACATTCTTCTTTTTTTTTAACATTTGGAGAGATAACTGTCTATTGGATATGAGGGTGTAATTAATCCTTTAGATATCAGCAATCTTCTGTGATAGAATAATATAAAAAAGAGAAACCAGAATACTTTGATATGTTCAATTCCAGCTATTAAATTAAAGCTATGTTGGAATGGCCTTAAGAAATTTCCAGACATTTAATTTCCTCACTAATGTATCACATAGGGAATTATAGGTGTTTGGCTTGTACTTTGATGTATCTCCAAAGGGACTCTATCAGTGGACTACTAAGTCATGCCAAGTCATATCTTACCACCATTTTTATCTCCAGAAGAACAGAAGAGAAAGAGGTATTAAAAAGGTTCAGGGTGAGTAAAGACTCTTGCAAGAGTTTACAAGGAATTGAACAGGTTTATTGTCTCATAAAGGCACATTTGCATAACGCAGATGTGTCATAGGTTTCCATTAGATTAAAAGTCTTGAGTTCTGGGAGCAAACAAAATGTTGGAGAATGAATTCACTTTTGGTTTGATTTGGATTTATTTAACAACCTCTCCATTTGATACCATGTATTATCCTGTAGTGCTTTCCAAGGCATCTCTGCTTTTCTTTAATGTTAAATATGATCTATGTACAACCAAAAATATTTCTAATTTTCCTCTACATCCAAGGGTGAAAAACCTAGCATATAATTTCCATGTACTAAATGGTTTTACTCTTATGTCGTTGTTGTGGTTGTTTTGGGGTTTTTTGGGGGTTTGTTGTTTATGAAAAATTTTAGCTTGATTTCTTTTTGGGGGGGGGAGGAAGACACAATGTACTTTAAAAATAATAGGCTGTATTCACTTCTAGAAGAACAATAAATAGTTGCCCTCAGAAATGTTTTGTCCCAAAGTAGAACAGTTCTTCACTTCCCTGTTCTCTCACAATGCTTTTTCACAGGAACGAGGGACAATTAAAGAGCTATTCCCTTGTGTACTGTGAAAGCCATGGAATGCTAGGGAAGGGAACATAAACTTAGGCATTACAAAGATGTTGAATAGATTATGGTCAGTAATGCTGGGAAAAATACTGGGTTTTCTGGAGTAGAGCAGAATTACATCCTTCTGTGTAGTACTATTGCATTTTCCAGGTTTCAGCTAAGCAAATCAAAGCACACAATGCCTGCAAGCATCATTCTTAGGGGCTTGATGAAGTTAAATGGTTTGAATAGGTTTATTGTCCCACTGAACAGGTTTATTGTCCCATAAAGGCACATGTGCATAACGTAGACGTGTCATAGGTTTCCATTAGGTTAAAAAGCTGCAAAAGCTTGAACCTTCATTGTTATTTAACAGAATATAATTCTAATTTTACGGGGTCAACTTCATTCTGTGGTCTTGTAGAAGACTGGAACATGCAGCCTAGTAGTATTTTATTAATTCTGGGAAGCTTTTCATTACTCTTTTTTGAGGAATGGCTCATCTTTAATGCCATGAAATATGTAAACATGATTAACAAGCTAGTGCTAAGGAATGGTCCCACAGAACAATTGTATCCCATAAGATAACCACATGCCCCCCTTCCTTCCTGATTAACAAGCTATACAACACAGTACAATCTTCCAGGTTCAGATCTACTTCCCATTCACTTCCTGAAAAGGAAATGCTCAAAATATTTACTTGATGTGATCATGAACATTTCCTTTTAAATAGGAATACAACTAACTGTCAGCCTGTAATCTTTTTTAGGAAAACAACACCACCAACATGAGTCTCTAGAATCATGAAAGACAGAGAGGTACTTCTCACGCTGGCAGCAATAAGTAGTTGATTTACTCCTTGGCACCAGTAAAATCTCAAAGCTGCAGTTAAGGAGCCCATGAAGCCACAGTGGCAGGCTCCCTGGCATACAGTAGTCTCTGACTACACTTTTGCATGGTCCTGGAATACTTAAGGCACTCCTCCTGCTCCAGAAGATGAAACGTAATGAAAAACTCTTCTTTATCACATTAATTCCAGGCTTTTTAAATGACTAGCAGTGTCCTCCTGTTGAGACTATGGTATATGTCACTTTACACACATGCCAAAAAATAGTGGTCTGTGAGGGAACAGGTCACAAATTTCATCTTCAGCTTGGGGTTTAGTGAGTGCCATGTGACTGCTTTAAGTGGTAATATGGTTTATGCCCCAGCCTGTTGTGTAAAAAATGTCCACTATCAATAGGCTGCTTCCCACTGGAACATGCAGACTCTAGATGCTGTTGGCTGTAAGTGGAAGAGGTCATGCCTCCCTCTTCAAAGGGAGCAACTTGTCCTAAGTTTGAATTTACATCAGATTTTCCAGATATAATTGTACTTTCAAAAGGATGCAGAAATGGAAGTGGTATAGATTTTGCTGCCACATACCTTTATAATTATAGTCCCCTAATTGTATGCAACTATTTTTTCATAATGTTAATAATATTGATGTTTAATATCAAATATTTATCAACTGTAGCCCTTCAAGTACAAGCAAACAAACATTGTGCAGAATTTTAGGCTATAAAAGTACTTGAAAAAAACACCTAAAAAGCAATAGCAAAGTACATACTAAGCCATTCTAAAATAATGTGGTGGCATAAACATCCCAGAGGTCTTACTGATCTTCAGTACCTAAATGCTAGAGTGCTTTTTATAATAGAGGAATGAGACATAAATGCCATGTAATACTGCATTATCCTAAATAACACCTATAAATTGCCCTGTGTAACATAAAATTGAAATATGCTAATTGAACATTGTGTGGATCTTCCTAGTAAAAGCTGTCAGGAACCTGCCAAACATTAAAACTGACAGAGATGAATGAGAGAAATTAATTCATATTTATGAATATTGCTTGTCTTTTTATTTCACACTTGTGTTTGCAGCAGGTTCGCTCAGGCATTTGTGGCTGGGTTCCAATCCCATCTTTCACACAAAGACTTGTCCAGCTGAAGTCATCTAGAGACTTTCCATCATCTTTCCCCAGTCCAGAAGCCACATTTTATTCACATTGTCCACTCTAGCAATTCTCATGTGTCTTAAATTGGCTTACCTCCTGCTAGGAAAATGTCCATGTCCTAGACTGCCCTGCTGTCTTCATCAAGATAAGGGTTCATGGGTCTTCCTCTCACCCTGTAAGGCCTGAATTTGTCATTGCAGTGTGGTTTCTAGGATAAGTTTAAGGTAAATAAACTATCAGATGTAGGAATATTATATTTGAATGGAATGAAGAGGGTTTTGGATGAACCATGGCCTGATGTGCTATAAGGAAATTTATTCTGAAATGTGACTGGTGTTTAGGACATTGGTCTGCCTTGGCCTGGAGGAGAGCAGAGCTGCAGCACAGATTACCACAAGTCAGGAAGAACAAGCAGTTGAGCCTGGTTTTGGCTTTGTTCCTATTTTTAATAAAAACAAATTAGAAACTTTGAAATGTTTCATGAGATTGAGTGCCTTCTAGCCAGTCTTGCTCAAAAGTTTATAGGTGTTTCATACTGAGGGAAACACAGAGCTCAATTCTTTTCCTGGCTGTAGGTACAGATGGGCATTTACCCCACTGCAGGAGACACATGTTTTCTTTAAGGGTAGTTGATTTTTAACATTAATTTTTGTTTCAGGTTGGAATTGTTCAGTATGGACAGACTGTAGTCCATGAATTTTTCCTGAATACATACTCAACAACAGAAGATGTGATGGCTGCAGCCACAAGAATACTCCAGCGTGGTGGCACGCAAACTATGACAGCCCTGGGAATAGATAGAGCAAGGTATGCTAACAAAATACTGTCCTGCATAGGGTAGAAACAAACATAAACAGATATGGTGATGGTTCTGATTTAATAAATTAAAAGCATGATGTACCTAACATCTGACTTCATTTTATCTAAGCCAGCAAAATTTAGAAGGGTGGATAAAGACTTTGTGCAGCATCTAGAGCAGGTGTATATGGCACCCTGGAAAGGCAGGTGTCCCTTGAATGAAGGAAACAGGGAAAAAGAAGGTGTGTGGAACAAGGCTGAGTCCTAAGAAAAGGGCTGACATCTTTGATGTCCACACAGAGCAGGTAAGAACTGTGTATGTAGAGGGATGAAGGAAATTCAGTTTTGTAGAGGAAACAGGGAAAAAGAGAACATTTTTAATGTTAATTTAATTCTAAAGTTGAGATCATTACAGGGTTTGAGCTCACCTGTCAGAAACCCTAGAAAATTTATATCCAAAGTCTTTGAAGATTCTTGATCAGTGGGAGATCTATTGTACCAATAATTTATACATTATTTATAAATGCTTCCTTTATGAGAAAAATTAAATCTGACTTTTGTAGAACAGACAGTAACTGCTAAATTTCTCAGACACTTTCAAACCATACAGTGTTGTCCTGGTATATTTTTTATTTCAACTTTTTTTTTTTTTTTTAACTTTATTCTGTAGAATATTGCACTTACCCTTTCCAAACAACCATTTAGTGAAATATGTAGTATTTTTCTGATGATCTATTTGATTATCTGTCCAAAGTTTTGTTAATATGATGTCTTAAATCCAATTAAATTCTTACATATTTGCCAGTAATATTTTCCTTAGATTCAAGTAGAAGCTTGAAGAAGTCCAAACATGCTAATGAAAGCACAGCCAGTTGAGAATTGCCAAATCTGAGAAACCACATGTGGTTCACAAAGTCCTTATCCACCATAAACTGCTGCAAGACTGTGTGTCAGCATAAGCTCTCTTGCAATCTGTTCTTGCAATCTTCCTATCCATCCACTTTTGGCCATCATCAGTAGTAGATCTTAGCTTTCACTCATGTGGCCAGTCTTAAGAGTTCTGCGGTATTATTCTAAAAAGAGGAAGCCCTGCTTTTCTTCCTTCTCCTCCATAGCTCTAATATATTCTTGCCTTTCCTGGCCCCCTCAAGAGACTGGCTGAGCAGCTGCCTAAAGCCTCAGTGCCTGTTTGCGTATCTACAGCTGTGAAATTCAACTGGTCACACTATGCACACCTCCACTCACCTGCAGCCTACTTCTGCCACATCCACAACACCCAGTTATACTGTTGATGTGCAGAGGTATGCTGGCAGATGAGTAAATATTTCAACTATGTGAAATGCTGCTGTAGAGTGGACATACGTGGGATTTTTGTATTTGGGCAGGGGGGTGGGGGGGGGTAGAGTATTGACTGGATGTTTTCTAAGCTGTCAAAAGCTGTTTTAAGGTGCCAGAAGCTAATTTAGAGCAAGGAAGAATTTTTCACTATCCAATAATGTATTTTCTGCTGTTGCCCCCAAATAAGTGAATAATAAGTGAATGCTTGTGAAATTCTTTCACTGTGGACTGTCATGTAAGTTCCAGCTATTGTTTGTATTTGTTCATGGTTATTATTAACCTCATTTTCCTACTTCTTAGTTAATATGAAGTCCTTTAGTTTATGATTGACTATACAAATACGATGCATGTTCTAAATGCTGACATTGCTCTTCTACAAACGCTTTATGCTCCCTTTAGGAAAGAGGCTTTTACTGAGGCTCATGGTGCACGAAGAGGAGTACAAAAAGTAATGGTTATTGTGACTGATGGGGAATCACATGACAACTACAGATTAAAAGAAGTGATTGATCATTGTGAATATGAAAACATTCAGAGATTTGCTATTGCTGTAAGTAAACTTAATGGGAAAATTCAAAATCTTAAAAGCATGTTGCATCTTCCAAATATAATTTCTATTTTAAAAGTGCATTTCGCAGAATCTTCATGGAAATATAATAATTTCAGAAAAAAAAGAATCTGAAAAAGAAAAAGACAATTTACTTTCTAGTTTTATAGCACATAACAAAAGGCAATCTATCCATCTTCATGATCATGACAAGTGTATGATAGAAAGAAGAGTTTAAGGGGCAGTATAAAAATCAAGTCTGTTTTGTTAATTGAACTGAGTGTATTAGTTAAGTATTCCAAGCAAGTTCTACAGATATATTACCTCTTTAAAAAAAAAAAAACAAAAACAAAACAAAAAACAAACTAAAACAAAAAACACACAAAAAACAAACAAACAAACAAACAAAAACACAAAAAATCAATCAAACAAACAAAAAACAAACAAACAAACAGAAAACCAAAAACCACCACCATCAGTGAAACCCAGGTTTCTTATGACTGTTCTGTATGCTGGCATCCTAAAGTTGTCATTTTCCTGTTGAACAAACTTGGAAACATTAATGATAATTTTGGTGTTAACTTTCCACTGTATTTGTGTATTCTACACTCAAATAATCTGTTTTTTTCTCATTAGTTTCGAAGGTACATTGGATTGCTGCTTCTCTGTTCTTATTTTTCTTCATTTTGGTACAATGAGGTGGTATGGAACTATATAGCATCAAGAAAGATGTTGTCTTTAATTTAAGGAAAGACATAAAGCAAAATTTGAGTACAACACCACAAAAGTTTTCAGTGTCTTCCATCATAAAGCTGTAGATCATTAAAGAAAAGTAATTCTTGAAGCTGCAATAACTTTTAGCCATAAAAGACAATGTCTAGAACCAGATATGAATTGCTCCAGTATCCAGGAATGCTGGAATGTTGAAGTTTGTTTTTGTTTCCTTCTCAAAGCAAATTAAGTGTATAGAGCACCTTTTTTCAATGAAAAAAATACTTGTCAGTATGAGAATTGGAGAAGTCAGTTATTTTGTCCTGAGGCATCCTGAATTTTACAGCAGTGGTGTTAAAACTGCAAGGAAAATCTAAAGTCATGATGTGAGGGAATTGTTAAGACTCATTGCAAGTGCTGTTTTTATAGGAATTGATAGGGCAAATCTACACACAAAAAGTAATTATTCTATGCTTAATTAGCTTGTCATTAATTGCTTATAATACTGTGTTTTGAGGAGAACTGATGCTATCTGTGAAGAAGCCAGTGCAATTGTGTATTCTTGTTTCAATGTTGTGTTGTTTTTTAACTAAACTAAGGCCTACTTCAGAAAATCATAGAATGATAGAATAAATTAGTAGAATTTTGTGAAGAAGGGACAAAAAAGACAGCTGAGGACAGCAGACATTACACCATAGAGTTGCTTTGTCTGCCATTGTTGATATTTTTTGAAATACAACTGAGCCTTCATACAGTTCTGTTCTCATTGGAAAAGAATGGTTTCAAATCAATTTGAGGGAGGTTTTAACAGAACAAATGAAGGTTAGATAATATTTCCCAATATTCTTTGACAACCTGCCTCAAAGGTATCTTTTAAAATGGGTTATAAGATCTATCCTTGACTTGTTTGGGGGTTTTTTGATTTGTTTTTTTGTTGTTGTTGTTGTTTGTTTTGTTTTTTTGTTTGTTTGTTTTGGTTTGGTTTTTGTTTTGTTTTGTTTTGGTTTGGTTTTTTTTTTGTTTGTTTGTTTGTTTTTAATTCTCTTCAGATTCTTGGCAGCTACAGCAGAGGAAATTTAAGTACTGAGAAATTTGTAGAGGAAATAAAATCAATTGCCAGCAAGCCTACTGAAAAGCATTTCTTCAATGTCTCAGATGAGTTAGCTCTTGTAACTATTGTCGAAGCACTTGGAGAGAGAATATTTGCCCTGGAAGGTATGACATTATTTAAAATTTTACTTCCTGCCTACATTACAACTGAAGCACTTAGAAGACCACCTGTTTTTAATCATCCTTTTCAATGTATTGTGTTGCATAAAATGTATTATGCAGGTATTTTTTCCATGCTGCTGATAAAAATATTTTACAATAGACATAAAAACATAGATAATCATGTGAAAAATATTCAGATGGGTTGAAGTCTAAACAGCCTAAAAACATAAGTAACCATTACACTTTTAGCTGGGGTAAATATGAAGTTACCTTCCTTTAAGTAAAAAACCATTGTCAGATTATATTCTGATCACTGCATGATCATGTATTCTTTTAGGAAGAAAAGAAATTCTTTTTTTAACCTCTTTTAGGTTAGCTATTAATTACATAATACTACTGTGCTGCACAAGTTAACATGAACTTGGTGTATAGGGTTGACAAGATACATTTTTCCTTTGGAAATGTCCATGTTACTCAGGATTTAGCACAGAGAAATCATTCTTTCATAATGTCTGCTTACATTCTCCATCAGAATTAGGCAAATCTGTCCAAATCTCTGTTTCAAGCACACAAGTGGTAACACAAGACCAAGTTTGTTATTTATAAATTATACTGGCCAATTCTGAAGGGATTCCTGTCATACAAAGAAAACATCCATCTATTTGGACTTAATTTTTTCAACATCCCAACTTTTCAAGTAGTTGGAATAGTATATTTTACAGGTGGAAAAAAGATAATGTTGACTTGAATGCCAAGAAATAGTAAAAATATGAGAGAGAATTTTAAAGTTTTTTTTAATTGGAGCTATACTTTTCAGACATATTTATGTATCAATTATTACTGATTTCAGGTGATTACTACTAAATATTTTTTCCAGTTCATATGTTCTTATCTTTTTACTTTCTGGAAGATTTTGTTTTCTCACTTTAAAAAAATTAATTTAAGGAGAATTTAATCTCTCCAAAAACCAAAGCTTAGCCTATGTAAGCTCATTGAGAATTTCAAAGCTCATAGAACAGGGGACTCTGTATTAAGTCCTTGTTTACTAGGAAGATTTGAGTGGAAAAATAGTTGTTTCAACAGAAATTGAAAACTTACTCTTCAGTTTGTGCTTTTGAGTTCTAGACAAGTGAGAAACATCACTGTCTTTCATTAGCAGAATAAAATCTGTTAGTTACACTTATTAAATATAATGGGTATAGAATCAAAAGTTAAATAACTGCTAGTCATAACAACAGGTGAAGGATTTAAGACCTAACATGACAATGTTTCTGGATGCCTGTGTACTCAAATTCAAGGTTTCATGTCATAGCTCAACCCTTTGAACAACTAGATGCCACAGGAAGAGATGGTGTCACTTTGTCACACTCCTTGTCCATTGCAGCTATCAGTAGCCATTAGGCAGTGCCTGTCTGACATGAAACCCCATCCTCCAAATAATGGAGTAAGTCAGTTGTGCTGACTTGAATTCCCAGCTAGTGGGGAATGCTTTATATCATGAGCTCTACCCTTCCCATAAACTTTAGTAATTCATTCCTCTAATCATAAGAAAAAATTACAAAGCATTTTAACATTTAACAAGTTCTATAGCTTAATAAATTATCCAAGCAAATGTAGCTACGTTGACAGTGGTGAAACTGTTTAATTGTATAAACATTGTCTGTTTATCTGATAGTCAGCTCTTGAGAAGAATAATTCTTGTCATAGTGTCTTTCAGTATTTTGGTACTTTAAGCATATTGTATTCTAAGTATCAACAAGTTCTGCAGTAACAAATATGTATTTCTTAGATAGTAATACTTTTTATTTAATATAAACCTATTAGAAACAGTTAGGATATTTATGCCTTATTATCTTTGCCACATTTTCAACATTTTCTGTAGACTTGGCTGCATTACAAAAAATATACATTTTAAATTAAAAATGTGGAAAATTACTTTCATCCCCCACTATAAGAGATGAGATAGATAATTATACCGCTCCTGAAAGGCTTATTATTTCAGGATTTTCAGTAGGAACTCAGAGATGCAGTAAGATTTCTTTATAAGACACCTGTGATATAAGACAAGAAATGTTGCTTCCTCCACCTGTGAAAGTCCCAGAAATTACATCATCTGGCTGCAAGGAATCAGAACAATAACTGGAAAGGGGATCTTAGCTTTTTGACAAAACATAGCTCCAATCGGTTGGTGACTAAAGATACTGACTAAATCAGTTTCTGTTGATTCTTCAGGCATGATTTCCTGTCCCCTCCCAATTTTTATGGCAGGGGAGAAATGGAGATTAATTCTGCACCACCTACTTTCTGGTGACAATCCAAGTTCTTGGATTTGTGGAAGAGATTAATTAACCTCATACATTGTAACTGAATTAAATTCTGTACATAACATGGAGTTCACAGGAACCTTGATTCTTGAAATTCTGTATCTGAATCTGTTTACATTTACAATCTAAATAGCTTCTTGATAGGCTAGTAATGTATCTGATTTATTATTTTTCTTTTCTTGAATTTCTTGTTTTCTTTTTGGCCCTTAAAAAATGTTAAGGAAAATTTAAAGAAAGTTGAAAAATCAAATCCAACAAAACCCCATACTTGACAGCCAGTGGATTTTTACACGTAATCTTTTTCTTATGCCTCTGTGTACTATGGCATGGACTTCTGGTTTTAACAGTAATTTTATGTTTTATCCAACCCATAGGCAGTAACAAAGTTTGTTTTGTTTTGTTTTGTTTTTTCACAAAATGTGCTTTGTAGGATGCTTAGTAGTTTGAAATTCAGTGGAAAGTTAGACTGAAGGGTATTCTCTAAGCAGCATTCAGAGCTGCACACACCAACAATACTGGCATTGTCCTCTGCCCCAGACTGTGAGAGTCACGTATTTCTCAGCTCAATAAGGAGCATCCTTCTGTTTAGCAGCAAATGTGCATTTTAAGTTTTATGCTTAAAAAGGATTTTTTCAGGCTTAGGAAAGCAGCTATATATTGTGAAAAATGATGGCCTGTGTTTATAGGTCAAACACTTTTTGTTTGAGATCATGTCTTCTTATGACTGGCTATAAATTCCCAAAATTACCAAAGACTTCATGTCTCAGGGAGCAACCTCTGTGGTTTAGTTGCTGAGTATCAAAAGTTCAGTATTATTTTAAAGTCCAAATGCCTGAAATTGATGCAGCCATGGCTTGCTATGCCTCAGTTTCATTCACAGAGTTGAAGGTTCACCTCAGCACTCAGCTGGTAGAAAAATGTGAACTCTTCCTGGACGAGCATCAGAGAACATTTCACGGGTCCTTTCTTATGCCTGTTACAATCAATATGCAGAATATAGTTACTTTACTTGGCCATTTAAGATTGCAAAATAGTCCTTCAGTATTGTTTTTAAGTAGAGAAAGAGGGAGACCTTTCTCTTCCCTGATGATATTTTAAGTGCACCTGGGAGCAAAGTAACCCATAGTGTTTAGTAACTACCATAACTGACTATCTGACAAGATAGTGAAATCATCTAATACCTTTTTTATTCAAAGTCACTTAAGAGAATCCGGAAGATTTTCATGTAACTTCCTGAGCAGGATTATAGTTCCAAAGCCCATCCCTGAGGGTCATGGGTCTTGGACAGATGAGATTTTCCTATGCTGTTTTTTTGCAAAGGTTCATACAAACATCAAGTGCTTTTCATTTGAAGTTCCTCCAGCTGCCTATGAATTTTTAGTTGCTTGAATACAAGGCCAGGGTTCCATGGCTGGTGTTCTATTGTTTGCTTAGCTCAAGTGGAAAATGTCTTAACCATATTAATCAAACATTCCAAACATATTTACCATCAGCCTGAGGTCAAACCTGGTCAGTTTTAGCCCAGAAATCTCTGTTGGACAACTTCTGAGACATGATTTTAAAATGGAAACTCTCGTATTTAATGGTAGCATTTAACACAGATCCTAATTTCTGTATTTATTATAAAAATCTATGGCAAAGTATATTCACTGAATATTCTAGTTAATTATGGTATCCTTTACTATCATATAAGCATTTTCATTA
>JANHGN010027070.1:0-11124 GCA_024605025.1 Megaceryle maxima
CCCCCCCCTTTTTTTTTTTTTTAAATACCTTTTTAAAAAAATTACAAACATACACCCTTTACTATCCTTTTTCTGTCTCCACCCAAATTCTTTATTCTTTGTGACTGTAAAAGCTTTTGGTGCTTGTCTTTGGAAAGAGGTAGTTACAGTGAAATGCTGTTCTTCCCAGACTGTAACCAGGAAGATGAAAGCCTGTACTGGCTGTTCAATAAGTGACAAAAGTGTAGGCAGGACCTGAATTCTTAATGTAAACCCTTGCAAAAGTGGCTACTATCTGAAAGAATCCTAGGAAGGTCTCAGTTTGCTTTCCTTTAACAGACTGCATTATTACATTGTGCGTTCATGTTAGTTCAATATCGTGTTCTTTTCCCTTACTGGCACTTTCATGTTGTCATGTAGATTGTAGCCCATGCTTCCTTATTTTATCTTTGAGGAATCCTATGCCAATGTCCACTGTGTGTTGCCTAGCATATCGAGCCTGTTAGCACTCCTGCTATGGGATCATAACCTTTACCTAGCACTACTGCCTCTGCCTGGGATGTTCAGTTCTTCAACAGATGGTTTCCTTTCTGAATGGCAAATGGCATGCCTCCCTGTACCTTCTCTTCTGCACAAAGTTCTGTGTGTCTTACCAGAATGACCATATGAGAATAATACTTTTGACAGTAATTTGTTCAGTTAATGTTATTTCTTTTTTTTTCAGTAGTAAAGGAAGTTGTTGCTATGGGAACTGGAACAAAATGTATTGGCCAAAACAAAATGAGAAAAACTGGTAAGTATGGTGTACAGTGCAAGAACTGACTACCTATGCTACCTTCGTTCTTGATGGTGTCATAGAATCAATGAAAATGTCCAAGGCATTGAGCTCAGGCTTCTGGATTGAAGCCAGAAAGTGTAAGGCAGAACTGGCCTTGTTAAGAAGTGAGTGCCATAGGCAGCCAGAATGGCTGCTCTGAAAGCTTGCTGCGCTTGTTGCTCTAAAGGCGATTTAAACTTTTGATGCATGGAAATGTGTAAGTTAGGCCCCAAGTCTGCATAACCAAGGACTTCATAACTAAAACCAAACCATAAAATAGTTGTGCTTCTGTCACCTGTTATAGTCTAGCTTTATTGTAGTCTGATGCAAAAGATGTCACTGCTGATTTGGGTTGACACCAGAAAGGTACTAAGGGTTTTCCTCCCTTATCTTACATTCTGCAAGTAGATAGTTTTACATGCTTGTACAGTGTATGTATGAGATAGATACATGACTTCTCACAGCTACTATTACTTAACGCTTACTGCTCTGCGTGTCCATTTTTTTTTATTCAGAATGTATCTTTCTTCTCCCCTAGGACAGAGGAGAAGCCATATTAATTAATGCTGAAAGTGTCTAAGGAGGAAATTCTTTATGAATATGTAGGTGTAAGCCTTTAAAGTTTAGAAAATATTTTCCTCTTACGGTAACATTAATTTATTTTAAAATTAACTTCTTTGGTAGGTCATGTTAATGATTATCTGTTAGAGAACTTTTAAACTTTTCAAAATATTAGAGGACTTTTATCACCTGGCATTTTATCCCTGAAATGAAAGCTGATCTAAAGACCCTGTTCCTTTAGATATCACAATAGGTGTACACTGCAGGAAGTTTGAGAATGAGATGCATAAACCTGATAAGCATCAGTTTTATTTACAAGAAATGTAATTTAAATTGTAGGACATAGTACAACAAGAAATTTCAACGCAGAGCTTAACAAACACTGTAAATTTTCTGGATGTTATGCTTAATCTGAGAGTATCTAGATTTGCTGTTAAGGACAAATATCAGGAAGGTTTTGGAGGAAGCCAGTGTTTATCCAACTTAAAGGATTTTAGATATTGGAAGAGTTAAAATTTGGTATTTAAATAAGTCTCTGACTTGCTTCAGAGTGAAGACTTATCCTTCATTTATGTGGCCTATTGTCCTCTTTTTGTAGTCTCTGGAAGTTTAAATATCTTGCAATAATCTAATACAGGTGTTAAACTTAAAATGATAACAAATCCAGAGAACTGTCATCTGTCAAATTCTGTTTGCTTTATTTGTCTCCTTTTCAGTAGTGGTATGTATTGTTCTCATTTGGTTGTTGCTTTAGGAGACATTCTGAATGACAGTCATGCTGAAATTGTGGCCAAGAGGAGCTTCCAGAGGTGAGTTGTACATGCTGTTATTCAGTGCTACTTTGTTGTGGTCCAAATGGTTTTGACCTGTAGCTGAGCCACCTTCAGAGGTGAGAATGTAATGAAAGAGACAGTGTTAACTTCTGTGTAGGCAATGCATTTTTTCCCTTTGTTAGCAGAAGTTTAGCCTAATTTTTACACTTCAGGGTGGTGTTAAAGCCCTTTCACAAAAGCTTGATTTTTACTCATTCTTGCAGAGCCTCTGTACAAAGTAGTGATATCTAATTTCATGCAATGTCAATGCTAGTCTGATGACTAGCTGTCAAGGGTGGCCTTTTTGCTGCTTCCCACATACCAGTCCTATTCATGTGGAATAAGCTGGTTCAAGGAACTGAGACAGGAGAATAGCAATGGTGCAGAAATTAATATGGTTCTTGCAGTTTGATGCCACTAAACTGACTCTCACAGAATCAGATGGGGATTTGGTGCTGGTAAAAATACAGAGTGGGAGGAGGGGCCGTCAGGTGTATAATTTGAGGATATAGTTAACTCTGAATTCAGTCCTTGGAGGCCTGTTATTAAGGTTCCGATGATGTGTTTCTGTTTATGGAATATGTGGGATCCCATCTATCCGTAGAAGTATAATGGATTGGCACCTCATAGACTTCATTGGGAAGGGTCAGGAACTAGTGGGAATCTAATTTTTGTTGTTTTCCCATGCACCAAAAATGAAGTAAATGTCTTCTGAAAACTTTGTCTACTAGGTATCTTCTCCACCAGATGTGGCTGGCAGCTTCCCATCAGCAATGCAGTATCTTTATTCCAGGAACTGAAACTGGGAAATGGAAACTCAAACCAAATACCATATTTGTTTTCTTCTCCAGTCATACCCCATGTGAGTATGCTAGGGTGAACCAATTTCATGGCTCCCACTTGTAAAAACATTTCTGCCCCTTGCCTTTCTTAGGTCTTGAGTGAAAGCGAGGCAGTAACTCATGTTATTATTTATGTGCCCCAAGATGTACTAAACTGGTCCTCCACAGATACATTTGACATTTTATCTCACTGGATGTGATTCATGAGAACTCAGTAAATCCGATATACTGCTCATTACATAGTGGAATGCTTCACTTTCTCTTTAAACAATAATGACTGCTACTTTCTTTTCCAGAAACTAACATACTTGTCAGACGTCCTATCATATCTTCTGGTTGCTTTACTTTTGTCTCCTTGGATTGAAATTTTAATTAAAAAACATTGGCATTTACCATATTCCTAAAAAAAACCCAACCAACCAAAAAACCGTCAACAAAACAAAGCACTTAAAATACCCTACCACACAAAAGAACCCAACCAATCAAAACAAAACGGGGAACACCCAATACTCCCACCTTCCCCCCCCTCAAAAAACCACAAACTCACAAGAAAAACAACTAAAAAGCCCCACTCGCAGAACACACACACATTTTTTTCTTATGGAAGGGAATGCAACTTTTTGTTTTGTGTCAGAAAATGTAGGAGTTTGACCTCTTGGTCTGCCAGCTTATCCCATCTTGATGTTACCATGCTTACCGCTGTTAGTCTGTTACCAGAGCAAAGAACTCTAAGCAATCTCAGAATATCCCTTGTCAGTACTCATATAGTGAATTAGTTGCTCATATGTTTTCATTATTTTGATGTCATTCCTGGAATATTCTGTGATGGCTTTCTTCATTAATGCAGTACAGGAATGGAATCTACATCTTCAAATTATACAGCAGGAATAATTTCCTGATGGTGTTTTTCTCACATGTCTGTCAGGCTTTGTTTGTTTTGAACTGAGCTTCCAAATTTTGTGTTTGAGCTTATTTTAGTGATACAGATAATTTTTTTCCATCCTTATTTGATAGATTATTGTTTAATTATTCTTTTAATGTTTGTATTGTTTAGTTAAATCTAGCCTAGACTTTCTTGGTGAGTCATCAGAACTACTTGTAGTCTGTTAGATTCCTTTGGTAATGTTTGTTTTAAATTTTGCTTTTTTCATTATTTCTCAAGTAGAATGCAGAACTTGAAATTAGATGTATATTAGCTCAAATTTCAGAAAGGTCTGATTGGTTTTTGCACAGGGCAATGTTGCTTGAAAATTATGTTCTCGTAGTTAAATTTTCCTGACTGCAAATCTGTGAAAGCCAGTAGTAGCCATAATATTACTAGTATGATGCATTCCAGTCAGGAGAGATGCATTTTTGGCATATTTTGATGTTACTTTTGTTCTAGGTGGAGATGCTTCTATTATTCCAATTAGTGAACCAGAGAACCACCTTTCTAAGACAGTGGCTGGAGATGATGCAGCTGGACAGTCAGCGGAGTGTAGAAGTAACTACAATAATTTGGGTCCAGAAGATAAAAGGAAATGGGAGAAAATGGCAAGCAATCATATAATCAAGAGAATGAAAACTGATGATGATGGTTATTTTTCCATAATCACTGAAGACCTGGCTGTTCAGCAAGTATCAGTGAAACGAGATGACACAAATCCAAAGAGCTGTGAACGTTCTGCAGCAGTGCAAACAGCTAATAAAGAGACTGGATTAGGGAGATCAAAGGTAGTAGATATTTATAGAACTGGAGCAAAATGTGTACCTGGAGAGCTGAATGATACCCAAATACCTGGGTTAGGGTACCACTGTGTGGGATTATTACGAGTGAAACCAGGTCGTGGGGACAGAACGTGCTCTATGTCCTGCAGTGATAAACTGGCTCGCTGGAATGTCTTAGGGTGTCAAGGTGCTCTTCTGATGCATTTCCTGCAGTATCCAGTGTACCTGTCAGCAATTATAGTAGGGAAGTGTCCATATAGCCAAGAAGCCATGCGGAGAGCAATTATTGAAAGGTAAGTGCTCTCCTTTGGAAATTAGCTAACGTGTATGAAAACAATGAGTTATGGAGGACATGTCATGCACACATATTTACATTTTCAGAAAGTCGCCCTGTGTAGTATGGAAAAAAGGTGACTGATGATGATGGATCAAACTTGAAGATTCACAAAAGAATTTCCATTAGATTCAGGATCAATTTGGTTGTCTCTTCACAGAGCATTGTTAAGCTGATACCCACCTGAGTTTTTCTAGAAGCCTTCCATCAGAAAAAGCAGCTGGAAGGACACAAACTGGGCATAGCGAAGTTCTTAGCAGGGTGAAGTTGAGCTTTTCTTACCCTCTTCCTCATCTTACTTCTTCAAACAGGGTCAGGAAAAGTTTTAGTTTATTCAGTTATCTATACTCATTCTGAGTATCTGTGTCTGCGAGTTCCCTTTTACAGAATTGTGTTTGTGAGCAAAAGCTCACCAAAGTCTTTTAAACTTGCTTTGAAGGGAATTGTCGTAAATCGAGTTTACTTTTTACTGTCTTTCTAAGCTTGGACCCAGACTTAACATTTTCCAGGATGCTAATATTCGGGTTATTCCATGTGCATACAAGTCCATCCCATGTATTGGTTGTGTTGCCAATCTTTTCTTGGTAGAGGTTTTTGAAAACTGTTCTTGTGAAGTTTTGACTGTATTGTGTACCTTCAGGTGTGCTGCGCAGTACACAAAAGCTGAGTTCTAGACCTAATGCAGAAATTGCTGTGGAGTGGTGGAACACATTCAGGTTTAGAAAGAGGAGTGCTGTATGGTGACCAGATTGGAAAGTCATGAAAAGAACACGTGTTTCTAAGTGTTAATTGTCAGTTTGTTGCTTTTTGAGGAAAACTTCGTGCTTCTAGGACAGTTCATACTTGCGTGAAAGCAAATATCTCTCACTGGTCTGTACCACCACCTATATTCTCACTGCTTTGGATATACAGTGCAAACACATTTTGTAGTCTTCATGCATTCTGAGGGATGCTCTTCAGAATTCTACCATGAGACTCTGGTCCTTCAGCTTCTGTAAAGGATGAGGTTTTTGGCTCTGCAGGTCAGGCTTTGGCACACTTGTTTGTCATCCTTTTGCTCTGCGATATAAAAAGAAGTGGAATTTTTGAACTGTACCTACCTTTAGGAATGATTGAAATGGCAGATAGAGGAGCCAATGAGGAGAGGTACTCTGCTGGACCTCATACATGGCAGCAGTGAGGGGGGTCTCTGGGAATGTGAAGGTCAAAGGAGGCTTTAGTTGCAGTGAATATGAGAAGATGGGAGTTCAGGATTCTGAGAGGAAGGAAGAGAGTAAAAGGCAAGCTCACAGCCCTGGATGTCAGGAGAGCAGACTTTGGCCTCTTCAAATATCTGGTGAGAAGAGTCATATGGGATAAGGACCTAGTGGCAAGAGGGGGGCTGTTAAACTGGTTAATGTTCCGAGATCACCTCCAAGCTCTAAGAGTGGTCCATCCCGATGAGTAGGAAGTTAGGCAAAAATGTCAGGAGGCCACCATGGATGTACAAGAACCTCCTGACCAAACTCAGATGTACAAAGGAAGCATATGGAGGGTGGAAGCAAAGGCAGGTAACCTAGAAGGAATATAGGGACAATGTGTCTGTATGCAGGGATGAGGGTGGGAAAAATAAAGCACAGCTGGAATTGAATCTGGCAAGGGATGTCAAAAGACTGGAAGGGCTTCCCTAAGTACGCAAGTGACAAAAGGAAGGCTAGGGAAAGTGTGGTCCTGCCAGACCCCAAGTTGAATGTGAACCAGCAGCATGCCCTGGCAGCAAAGGCTAATGATACCTTGGGCTGCACTCGGCAAAGTATTGTCAGCAGGTCCAGGGAGGTGATCGTTCCCCTGTACTGGCACTGCTGAGGCCACGCCTGGAGTGCTGTGTCAAGTTCTGGGCTCCTCAGTACAAAAGAGGTGTGGACACACTGGAGAGAGTCCAACAAAGGGCCTTGAAGATATTTTAGGGATTAGAGGATCTCTCCTACGAGGGAAGGCTGGGAAAGCTTGGGACTGTTCAGCCTGAGGAAGAGAAGGCTCAGGGGCATCTCACCAATGTGTATAAATACCTGAAAGAAGAATGCAAAGACAATGGACTATTTTCAGTAGCTCCCAGTGACAAGACAAGAGTCAAGGGGAACAAACGGAAACACAAGACGTTCTCTATGAACATCAGAAAACACTTCTTTACTGTGCAGGTGACAGAGCATTGGCACAAGTTGCCCAGCGTGGTTGTGGAGTCTCCCAACTTGGAGATGTTCAGAAGTCATCTCAACAGCTGGCTGTAGGTGGCCCTGCTTGAGCAGGGAAGGGTTGGACAAGATGACCTACAAGAGGTCCCTTCCCACCTCAACCATTCTGTGATTCACTGGGACAGCTTATATTGGTCAGCTGAAAAAAGACTTTAAGAGTTGTGTTAGACTGGAAAGGCCACACTTAAGTGTATTTTCATGGTGGTAAAAATGTGTTTGCTTCTTTGATCTAGATTACATCCAAGACTTCATTTTTCTTCCTGCTGTGAGTAGTATAACGTAACCTCTCACTTCAGGAAAATTTAGGTGAGACGTGAAGTGCGCTGCTGCTAAATGAGGAAATGAATCTGCTGTGCACTGGCTTTCTTGCTTTTTAGATCCTTGAGCTGGTGAAAACTATTCTAGCAACAAAAAGATAGGAAGTGGATATTTTTTTTGCTTAGGAGGTTGAATTAGTGCCACAAAGGAATCTGCAAACATTAGAGGAGAGTAAATGGAACTGGGCGGAGTGGAGGGAAAGGAGAACAGGAAAGAGCCACTCCCTTTAAGAGGCAATTACTAGACCAGTTCATCTGAAAGGTATGACTTTGTTTAGTAGCTCATTTTCTCCATAGCCTTGCGTCCTTCTAGGATGCTTATAAAAGAGGTCATACTGTATTCACAGGGGAAACTTGAGCTACCTATCTAGTGGATTTTACTGGATAATCCTTTCTTTGTTCTCTAACACATGGGACAAGAAGTTGCCCAGTCTCATTAGTCTTAGGTTGCAAAGTCAGGTGCTTTTTCAGACTGTTACATCTGTCAATATGAACCTCAGTCTTAATTAATTCCTGATCTATTTAACTATGATGAATAAGCATGTGCCATTTTTTTTCCCTCCTCCTATGATCCTAATCCAATTCAATGTGTAGCAGTAATTCAAGGTTACAAAGATGAGATTATACATAAAACTGTAAGTATATTTTGTATCTTTGTAGTCTTTGGTTTATGAACCTTAATTCATAAAACAACGGTTAAAAGAACATGGTTGACTGTGTAAATACTTACAGTTTTTCATTGTGATTGCAGAAGTATATTGCAGTTTTTATCCTTCGTACTTAATCTTCATTAATTATACTAGCTTTTAACTAGACTTTTAAAAATTAATTAATCCTTTTTTTTTTTTTTTTTTTTCTAGGAAGGACAAGGTCTTAATAAACTATGTGGCTTCGCATTTTAACAAATACTTTTTTGAAGGGAAAAACGTACTTTAGACTATGAAGGGAAACTGCACAAAATCGCCTTGTTTGGGAAGACCAGACTTAAAATCGCTTGCATTTTTCTGTGTTTACTTTAGGTGTCAGCACATCTCATTTTTACCAGATGGTTTTTTGGCTCAGGAGGTTAAGCTGCTGCAATCAGATCTTCGATTTGAACATAGCCGTCAGGCAATTCAGGAAGCTCAAACTAAGAGCAAAAAAAAACTTGTTCCTTGTAGTGCTGGTGAGTTAACTTGCACCGATTGCATAACTGTGTACAAAAGTCCAAATAAAACTAGATGATTTTGGTGGTTTCCTAAAATGGAACATAATTAATTGCCAATGTGAGAGGCAAAGTGTGACAGCAAGAAATTCATTACAGTCAAGAACTTTATAATATTCAGCTCAGCCTCTAGTTTCCTGTAGGGTGTTTTCGAACTGAATATAAACACTTGGTTGATGCCATTAAGAACTTATAATCTAAACAAAGGCAGAAAGTAATTGGCGAAAGCAAAAGTTCTGAGGGCAATAAGAAAACAAAAAAGTATGAAAAGACTTCTTGTTTTAGCTAGTTTTGCATTCTTCTTGGTAATGAACAGAAGACTTGCCATGCTGAGTTATGCTTGTAACTGCTCCAGAAATCTGTGAACGTAGAAAGAATACAGAGTAGTGTAAGTGTAAGAGTTTAATTGATAGAGTTTTTGGACATTGCATTTTTTGTCATGGTGATGAATGAGCATGCAAGTCACGTTGTGATTTAGCAACATGGTTTCATTTGGGTCAAAAAAACCCCCAACAGAACTACCACTGTATATGTATTATGTCCAGTTTCTTTAAACTTGGACATGCTTGCCTTCTGTTATTGCATACTTTTCTGGTTTAACTGGAAGTTGCTCTGTTACAATGGAGCTGATGATAAACTAGGATGGAAACAAAGGGTTCCTTAATGGATTCATTAAGTTGGAGTTATTTACAGGTGCCAGGAAGGAAAAGATTTTGATTCTGTGAGATAGGAAACAAAATCCATCATTGAAAAATGCTGCCAATTCACTTAGCAAAAAAAGATCTGAAGCTAGCTGTGACTGAATTCCTGCATATGCCTTTCTTTCTGTACAGTTACTCAAGTCATTCTCTTAAATAAAGATGGATGATACCATATCCCACTTATCTGCATATATGAATTATGCCAGGTTGATTTTTTCTTGAAGGGGTGAAAATCAGAATAAACTCTAAATTCAGGGCTGTTAAACTGAGTATTGATATGCTTGATTGGACCATTTCAGCTGGTATTTTTAAAAAGAAAAATATTTTCCATTTAATATTTTGACATTTGGAATAACTGTGAAGAAATGAAGTAATAGAAAGCTTTTTATTTTTTAAGGTAATTTTTGTCTTCTTGATGGAGTCTGACATCCTTTGACCAGGTGGTTTTAGAGACTCCACATGTGGGTGTTTTAATACCAGTTGTATGTATTTAATGTTATTTTACATTACACAGGATTTTAACTTAGTAGAGCAATACAGTATTGTACCTAAATTACAATGCAAATACAATTTACACTTAGTATGGTAATTGTGGCATACATTTGAATTCTAATACAATTGCGATTAACATAATCGGTCTTCATAGTATGGTTTATTATGTGTAATTTTTGAGCATCTTGAACATCAAGATGGTATCATGAAGGACAGAAGCTGTGAAAATTGTCTTTAATGAATCTGCAACTGTTTTAACTGTTAGAACACTGACAAATGGTAGAATCTGGGAACTAAAATTCTCTCAGGACAGTAGAAGTTAAAGAAACTGTTGTTAAGACTATGGAAGGATAAATTGGGCCTGTCAACCAGTTTGGTTTCTGTTACCATGCTACTAATGCTTTGCTAGTTACTTACAGATTTATAAGGTATGGTTTGCAGTTTCAGCATTAAGAAGTTTACAGTCTAGGATGGTAATAAGGTTAATCAGGGTAAAGGATAGTGTTATTGGCACTTGCTTTCTCTTCCAACAAATTATTTTTGATTAGCAGCTAATAACGTTTTTCAGATAAAGTCTACAGGTATTCAGTGTATGTCAGTTACCAAGCACAGAGAGAAAAATTTTACAATACACAATAAAATAATAGCACACAATAAATTAATATGGAAAACACTGAGTGACTGGTGCTAGTAGCATGGGGGAGTATTTCACAGCACATTGTGAAATAAGCTGTCCAACTTGGAAATGTCTTCATGCTTTCTCTGGACAGTATGTACAAAAGAAAGTAGAATCTCCCTAAAAAGGGGAGTATTACAAAGCTGGAGGCTAAATATTTAGAGGCATGGATTCTTGAAAGACTTAAGGTGAAAGCTCTGTGTGTGTGTGTATATGTATATACACATATGTTAAATTAAATAAAATTTACCTGGTGGTTGTGTGTGTGGTTGGGGTTTGTTTGTTGGTTTTTTGTTGTTGTTGTTGTTTTGTTTTGGTGTTTTTTGTTTGTTTTGTTTTGTTTTGTGGTTTTTTTTTTGTTTGTTTGTTTGTTTGTTTTGGTTTTTTGTTTTTGTTTGTGGTTTTTTGGGTTTGTTTGTTTGTTTTTTGGTTTTTTGTTTTTGGTTTTTGG
>JANHGN010027071.1:0-28178 GCA_024605025.1 Megaceryle maxima
CCTCCTGTGAGTGACAAGAGTGTGTTCTAGTAACTGTGAATGTGCATTGACTTTTTAAAATCATGTCACCATTCCTACCCAACAAAAATAACAACAACAAAAACCCCACAAACAAAAAAAACCTCACCCCAAAACAAACCCCAAAGCCCACTACCACCATTGTCAAATGCTGCTTGGGCAAAATGTTTTCCTCTTGGAACATGACAGTTCTTTGAGCATGAAACGTTTCACCAGAAATTGTCAAACTCCTCCCCTTTGTGAAGAAATGAGCCCATTTGCCCAAGATTCTCTTACCACCGTGACAAATCCTAGGCTGGCAGGCCAGTTGTGCACATGGGAGACCAAAAACCAGGCTCCAAGATCTCATGACAGCCTAAAGAGCTCCACTGATCTCTACTTTAAAAAACTTGGTATATGCCAATGATGTAATTATTTAAAATTCATCCTGTGTGAGCACTGCCTCCAAAAATTGAAATTTAGAAAATATTTTTCTGCATCCTTCTTCCAGGGTAAATTATTGCCATTTAGAGTGTAATTATGACACAGTGTATCTGTAGACTGACCATCACAAAGTGATGGTGTCTGTACTACAGGCCCTAATTTCAAGGCAGTCAGTTCTTACAGGCTGGTAATATGACATCACTTTTCATCATATGGGACCACCTAGCAAACCACGAGGACATGTGTAGTGCATGTGCACCTGGGCAAGAAAGCGGCGGTGCAAAGACAGTCTCAAATTCTGCAAAATTTTAGCAGAAAAGCAGCAGCTTTTTGAAACACTACTGGCTCCAG
Source organism: Megaceryle maxima (assembly GCA_024605025.1). Taxonomy (NCBI): domain Eukaryota; kingdom Metazoa; phylum Chordata; class Aves; order Coraciiformes; family Cerylidae; genus Megaceryle; species Megaceryle maxima. Next base: position 793 of record JANHGN010027071.1, read on the forward strand.
AGAAACAATTTGGTTCAAGATGTTATTCAGTGTGCAAGACCGGTCATGCATACTTTTCTATGGGGGAAACTAGGCAAATTTTGGAAGCCTACAAGACACATTGCTGCCTGGATGGTCACAGATCCTGACTGCTTGTGCTAGTTCTTTGGAAGCAGAACTGAGAAAGGCATATGAAGAGGAGCAAGCATCCTCTGAGCTGCTCTCTTTCAGGCAAACAGGCAATTCTATTCAGGTCAAGAAAAGCTCACCACCTCAAATGGCAATTTATGCACCATTGTGGCTTGTGGGATCAGTTCTTCCTAAGTGAAGAACAACTTCAGAGATCTAAATACTTTACTGCAAAAGGTGCAAGAGCAGAAATACTTCCATTGTTTTGCTCTAAAGTAGGTCACAAATGTCCCACTGGGAGAGGAAGCCCTTGGACAACAGTGAAGGACCTGCTTATGGTAACTTTGGGCTGGAGAGACCTGAATGTCGTGTTTTACATTCAGACAGGGATCCTCCCGCCAGCATTAACATCTCCTTAACACAATGCCAGTGCCTATACCCATACATTAACTCCTGTTACAGCCCCATGAAGAGCACAGTGAGAGATGAACCCATGTGCCATTAGCAGCTGAACTTGTCACCTGAAGAGCTGGAAAGGGCTGCTCCATCGTCAGTAACATCTCGCAGAGTTGCCTCTGTTGTCACCCACAGCCCAGACCTTCTCCTCTGCCACCCAGCACTGTCAGGACAGAAGGATCAGTCTGCTTGGCACTCCTCTCCATATTTTCTCTCTGGGTGATTTGCTTACTCATCTCATTATTATTCACTGTCTCGCCGAAATTCGTTTCTATGCTGGAGATAGTGATGGTGGAAACAGATGAGACAGAAAGGAAGTTGCTTTTGTACAGAGAAGGAAAGACAACTGTCTGTAAATAGAGCATGATATTAACAGGCTGAAGCCTGACACTAAGCAAAAATAGCATCATCTCCAAGGAACACTTAATTTGCTGTAAAGATTGCCAGATATGTAAGGATCTTTAATCTTCACAATTATTCACTCGGGAGGCCTCCTGATCTACATGGCCAACACATTTCCTTTTGGGACAGCAATGGGAACTTCTCTTTGAAAAGGGATAATTGTGTCAAACATGTTTAAGGGCAAGAACTGACATTAAGAAGAGAAGCAGGCACAAAAATAGAGTGTAATCAGTGGCAAAGTAGAAAATTAACATGTAAATTAATAAACACAGGAGTTTAGAATATGGAAGTAATGAATGACAAGCAGACTATGATATGCTCCTTTTCTGTCAGCATGTTGGCTCCCCAGAAGAAACACAACTGGCAGTTTTGTTTCTTGAGTAGCTTCGTTTGTACGTATGGCAGAAGTGAGCTCACTTTTTTCCATCCTATCGATGGTAAACTGAATGCAACAAGAGACAAGCATCAGCAAAATACATAGGTAACAACATCAGAATACATAGAAAATCTTGCTTTAAATTCTGTAGAGCTTAGAGTCAAAACTCAGATGTAAGCAGCCCATGATGCAGACTCCCTCCAGTCTGCACCTTGGCCAGCAGAAAGGAGAGTGAGTGGGGCTCACAGCCACCGTTGTATACACATAACTGGCCTCTGCCCACTGCCAGCATTGCCAGGGGGAGAAACTACTTGAACTCTGCCTTGTCCAAAGCACTGCTGAGGTCATAAGAGAAAGGCATTAGCTTCAGCAAATGGGGCGAACAAGGGAATGGCAGCATGTAGTGGTTTCTAGGAAATATGAAAAAGAACTAGAAAAGTCACTGGAGTGAAGATTCACCTTTAAACACATCTGAAAGACACGTATCCACCCAAGACCTGGAGTGGGACAAACCAGACCAGTTCATGAGAGCTCAGAACAACAATGGGCAGAGAAAAATGACCAACTGAGCATCACAAATCTTTGCATCTTCCAACCAAAAGCAGCACTGCCCTGGGTGCAGGTGGGCGTGAGGCACGAGCACAGAGGCAAGTGCCCCAAGGCTGGGATGGAAACTGCACTGGCACATCGCATCACCCTAAGGTGAGCCTTCGTGAGCAAAAAGTAAACCTCTGGCTGAGAAGCAGCTGCATCACCTTGCCCAAAGGTTTCTGTTGTGAACTTCTCATTTCAGAGAGCAACATGGCCTCTGTCAGTGCTGCAGTGTGGCTATGAACATAGAGTACCCCTCTCTGATAGGCTGCCTCTGGATTTTTAGAGGGTTAACAAGTAGTCATGCTTCAGAAGTGGCCGATCAGAAGGTAAATTCGTCCTCTTATAAACAGATTTTGTTTGCTGTATCTCTGAAAAGCCCTAGCAACTACAAGGAAAGGATAAAGGTGAAAAATCTGGCTTTTCATACTGCATTTGCTGTTTCTAACGTATCGACTGCACATTGTTAACACAGAATATCTTTCAATAATGTGTAATCTGCAAAGGAAGAAGGTTCATTTCTTTGCAGCTTGTCAGAAATGCTACAGCATTAAAATGAATACAGTACAGGAACTCTGAACCTTATCATTTGGATTTAACTTAATTCTTAGCACATGGATTAAAGGTTTTGTTTTAAAACTTGGGTTTTCTTTCCTTTTTAAAAAGCCCTAAGAAGGGAAATTTAAGGTTACAAAACAAAGCACTCAACGATACAGAAATGGTGAAGTGAGAATTGTGTTTCCTTCCTCATTTGAAACAGGAGTCTCCGGATGGATTTTGAACAATCCCATACTGTTTCTCCAGTAATGAAATACTGAAATAATGCTGCTTCAAGGCTACTTCAGCAGTCATCAGCATTAAATTCAATAGGATTTCCAATACATTGCAAGGTTAAGTATGTATATATATGTATGTATATATGGGGGGGTATATATATAAGGTATGCTGCTTTGTTGTAGTAATATTAGGGTTATGTTTTCTCATTCTTAAAAGAAATTATCACTTTAACACTACACGTTAAAGTTATCAGAAAATTAACCTGGGTGCATTTTGAAGTCAGTGAGATTTAAAACAGAAATGCTCATTTGTTATCTGACTTCTTCCCCTCCAAAATGTGAATCATATGATCCAGTCCTTTCCCCAGTACACAAATAGTTTGTTTTCTTCCTCCAGCATAAGCTATGAATACACTCCTTTTCTATTTCTGTCCTGTGTAAACACATTTTTCCCAGGACTTCCATATTTCAGTACACGTAGGGTATCCTGCAAATAGCACATCCATGCACCTAAGTCTCAAACCATGTGCTTTTCATTTTGCACGTACAGTAAAACTACTACACCCTGACTAGATCCAAACAGGACCTCAAACCCCAGATCATTCACAGCTGAATTTATGTATTTGTGCTACAATTCACATCTAAAATGAGACTCTAAGAAGCCATAATAATAAAATACTATTAAACTGCAAAATACTGTCAAACTAAAATGTCTTTTAACATAGATGCATTTATCTGTCTTTAAACACATTTGTTTCCATAATTACCTCAATATCTGCTGTAAAAGTGCATTTAAACTTTCAACACTGTTCATCAAATCAGAACAATCTGACAAGCTTCTTTGATCATCAGAAATCACAGGCAGGAACAGCAATGTCAATATCCAGAATGCACAGTGGATGCATACAAAAAATTGCACATTCCACTACTGTTGTGCCTTGCAGGTGTGCCTGCAAGAAGTAAACGTCTCCTTATCCATAAAGGCAAGCAAGCTTCTGTGAGGTTGTGCCATAGCTTACAGAAGAAACAGACACTCCTAAATGAAACAACTAAATACTCTACACATTAAACAGCTTCTGTTTATATATGTGCTATTTATTGCACGCATATAAATAAAGTGTTTATATACCATCATACAAAGTGTTTATATATCAGTTAGATCATGCCATAAACTGATTTTTTTCTGAATCAATGTGAAAAACAAAAAATTGAAGAAAATAAAAGTTTCTTACACAGAAACTGTTTCTGTTTTCTTCCTGAAATGAGTGCCCATTATCAATATCACTATAGATTAAAACAGTTCATCAACTCATACTTCCCCATTCCTTCTTCTAGGAGGTTAAGGGATACGTTTTACTCTTTTCTAAATTTAAAGTATTTTTATATTCAGTGTCAAGTGCTATTTCACCACACAAAAAGGGAAACATTTCACTTCTAAGATGACAAATGCTTTGACTTTTGAATAACATGTCTCCTTGTTTTTCCAGCTGGAATTATTCACTGAAGGTGCACCTCATTTTTATTTCATATTCAGCCAAATTCTCTAACAGAAATTAACTACTTCTTAGTGAATTGATTATTTTATTTAATATATTGAATCATGCAAAAATACTCAATGTGGCCTCATAAGAGAACAAGAAAAGAGAAACAAGTGTTCAGATCTTACCCACGGCCTGTATCTAGACCTATTACCTCACATATGGGTCTCATCTGCTTCAAGCTGAGTTTAGGAAGAGTGTAAATAAATTAATATCATCTCTGAAAGCTAAGAGGGGGGCAGCAATAAAACATAAAATACTGGGAAAGAACAATGTCCGACTAGAAACCCTAAAGATAACGAAACAATTATGTGATAATTTGTATATTCATTATATGATACAGGACTTAAATAATGTCTGCTCTAGAAACTCCTTCAGGAATGGCAGAGTCGCCTTGATAAGGAGTCAGATTTTTAGGATGCTTGATGAAATACAATTCGCCTTTTTAGTACATTTCTCCAGTGATAGTGACATATTCAGAGGAAAAAGTATTGCTCTCCTTCGAGGGGGGAATAAAAAATAGCTACATATACAGGACTAAGATCTACCAACTTTTCATGCCAAATATAATCATACTTATCATACCGATCTATTTAGACAATATATTATTGCTAAACCAGTTGTTACAGTTGATTAATTCAAGCCCTTCTTGTTAAAAACAGATGGCACATGCAAGAATAACTAAACACGTTCTGGAGGGTATCCGATGAGAAACTCTCATTATATTTCACTACTTTTTTATTTATACAGAGCAATAACACTGGACCACAAATAATTACAAAATATAAACAAAATGGAAGGCTGAAATCAGAGACCAATTCATTACATATATGGAGAAGTATTTTTATGAGGTTTGAGCAGATTTCAGCTCTGGATCTTCCTGGTCTTCACAGTAAGAAAAAATATTAAGAAAAAATCCTAAAGAATAAACCCTCTTTTTGAAACGTCATCTGGAAATATATCTATGAAGAGAGGCAGCATTTTCCTGAGTTCCTGTAGTGTTCCTGTTTGATTGTACTGGGCTACTGCCCATTTATCAAGCCTTTTGTGATGGCCTGATTGACTCATTACACATCCTTTATTTGTCTAATTTTGAAGGTCTGTTAAATGAGAGCTTGGAAAATGCTCTAATAATAGTAATGCTGACCTCAATGTCCTTTAAGATAAAATGCCTGAAATGAAAGAAAAGCCACAGGAGAAGGGAAATTACAAACTCTTCTGCCTGGTCTGAAACCCACACCTTCAACAAAGGTGAAGAGAGCAGCTGGGCTGCACAAAGGAGGAAATGGCAAAACATACCACTACCATTTGAAAAATGCGATTACGCATCTGAAAGGCAGAAAGTCAGAGCTGAAGCCTACTGGGGCACTGTTCAGCAGTTGTGGCTAATTTTGACATTCAAGGGACAGGAAGGAGGAAGCACCACAGACAGGCAGCAGAGACCATATGTCAACAGCTCCATGATACTCATCCATGACCTTGCAGCCTGCTTCTCTGGGAGCTGCCACGGTGGCGACCAGGTCCAGCCCCTCTGGGACACACTGACAGACTCACATACATCCCAGCAGCACATAGGTCCTGGCATCACAAAGCATCAGTTTCCACAAGGCGCCCAGGCACCGCACTCTGACACAGCAACTCAGCACCAGCCCAACATCCCTCATCCAGACATCTGCTGGGGAGAATCCCGTTGCCCTTCACATTCCCAATACAAAACCACACCAGCGTGGTACAGCTATAGGCACTCTGTCAGTATTTCCATCTGCATCATTAATGCCCAGGGCTTATGCCTCTTTTACTAGGGCAAGGGCTGCTGCTGGAAGGATGGGCAGAAGCCACGGCATCTACCATGTAGGCAGAAAAAGCTTACAGCCCTGAGCAAAATCAGGGCACTGCTCCAAGCCCCCTTCTCACACAGAAAGTGAAGGGGACAATGGAAATATTTGCTAAACTTCATCACACTTCAGCCTGGAATGACACATAGAGGCTTTCAGCAGCTGTGAGAGCCCTTACGCCTTCTGCACAGCACTTCCAATGCTTCCAACAAGGACCCAATAAAATAAATACACCAACTTCTCAGGAAGCCCCAGAATCACCACGTGATTTTTTAGCAAAGAAATCTACGTTTCCTCTTCATAATAAGCATTCAAGACCTCACAAGAAGATAAAAACAACATCTTGAGTTGAGTCCTCTCATCATATGTCATGTCACAACCTCAACATAGCTTTCAAAAGGGGAAGAGTTTAAAATTTAGTCCTTTTCCTATTACCCTCTGAGGTTCATATTTCAAAAAATTGAACTGCATGGGGTTCCTGGCTTCACCCAAGGCAGGCATCTCCCTCTGCCTCTGTCCTGCCTGTAGTCTCCTGATTTGGCTAGCCCTCGGGGTACAACCCTACTGATTTCCTTCTCAGAAGTGTAAAGAAAGGAAACTTTGTGCGAAATGGGATGCTGCTGGATCCAAAACAGGTCTTCCCAATACACTACTACCATATTAGGATAGATTACACACTTTGCTTTCCCTGTATCCTGCAACCTGCTGGAGTTAAGAGCTCTCCAGGTTCCCAGAAATTCTCCACAGCAAACACAACTGCAACAGGACTTGAACTATAAGGAGTTAGTCTGACAGCTTTCAGTCAGAAGCAAAGCCTGATGTGAAAAGAGCCAGAAGGAATTTTCAGGGAAATAAACATCATAGAAAAAAAAAATAATGAAACGAGTGTGTGCAGGACTTACGCAAGAAACTGCAGCAATGGGAGCCACACACAAAGGCTACAGAGAGTAAGAAACTAGCTTCTCTCAGTTATAAGTCCACTTTAAATCCCTTTTTACTAGGAACTGTAGCTTTGCTTTGATTTTCTGTGATTACACTATCCCAGCATTATTATGAAAAGCAACAAATCTGCATTTACAAGACATCTGGAAAAATTACCTTCTCCAGTTGGCCTTGAAAGGCAACGCAGGCATAGAATATTTTCATACTCTTACTACCATAAACACCAATCTGCAAGCTCCATGCTCATCCAGCTCAACATTAATGCACTCCACTAAGCCACGGTTATAATTCTCCCCATCATAACAGCCTCTAATTCCCAGTGTACCCTGTCCCATGTAAACTCAACAATAGTTTAATAATAACTATCATCTGTTTCTGAGCAAATCCTCCTTCATCCTTTTCCAAAAGCAGGATAGACTCCTGTCTCTAATGAGACAGGAACATGGCACACAAAATTCTAGAGCAAAACCCATGAAGGAAAAAATCACTGCATACACACATTTGGACACAAACTCACTTTCTCCCCACTGGGCTTTTGCCCACAGCACTCCAATTACCCTATCTTTTTTTTTTTCTTTTTTTTTAAAAAGCTCTCTTTTGCTCCTCTCTTTTGTTTTGCAGTTATCCCAAGGACCTCTGGAACATCTAATTATTTCCTATCTGTTTTGCCTGTCTGCACTATCTCAGATTTCTGTTTACAGATTAGCTTCAGTCTGATGTGTTACGGCTTCTGTCTAGGGATACTGATGGGGTATGGCCTCTAAAAACATTGCACCCCCCTCTCCACCACTGAGCAGCTGAATATTATACAAGCATGGTGTTCCTTCACGTCCTCTCTGTAAAGAATTAAAGAAATACTGAATTATTACAACACGGGCTAAAATCAGATTTGGGATGAAAGAAGCTAGATGGTCTGTGTAGCAGGATCTGTTTTCTGGGGCATTCCAGTCCCAATGTACTTATATCTGGAAATAAGTGACCCTGCTTGCTGCACTTTGTCGCCTGACATGGTGTTTTGGTTGCATATCTGAAACAGATAAAAGCTCACCCTATTCCCACCACTACAAACTTCAGATATTTTCTTCCCAGTGCTTTGGCTCAGGGAAATCATCTACTCGCTTCCTTGCTCCTCTCTGATGTCAAAACAACTTACCATAATTCACTCCATCAGCTGTGTCTTGCAAAAATGAGAACTTAAAAGTTCTGCCTCCTTAAGTGTTAGCAAATCCAAATGTACTCTCCTTGAGATAACAGAGCACTTCAGGCTGCCCAGAGGAGAGCTAAGGGAGCATCTGCCCCTCCCTGAGAGAGGGCAACACCTCACACTCCTTAAGGAGCTTCAAAGGGAAAAGGGTGACATTTCCTAATCCAAAGGCCAGCAGAAGAGCTCAAATGAGTAACAACCTATGGGTTTGATACAGTTGAGGGAAGGATGTCCACAACACAGGGAATGACAGCAGTACCTTCTGCTGAAGTACACACATTAAGGAAATTCAAATGTAGAACAAATGGATTGCAAGGACCTGCACTATTTATGGGTTTAGCTCTTACTTCACTCTGACTTAATGTTTAAGCAGCAATTACTGGATACAGGGGTGCCAGACAATCTGGAAGTGCTGGCAGGAGCTACGGCAGCCTCTTTGGCTTTCCCAGCTCTTGGCCCTTCTTGCTCACTAACTTCTCTACCAAGCTGTAGAGGCCATCCAGCTCTCTTTATCTAGCAACTGGATATGACTATTGCCAGATCCACCTTTCCTTGTGTCAGAACTGGCCACCAGCTACCGAAGAAGCCAGCCAAGCCCACCTGGAAAGCCAGGGCTGAGCAGCATGGAAACTGAGCTGGCTGGCACAGCCCCTTGGGCAGCCCCAGCGGTCAGGGGGCATTGCCAAAGCCCAAGCCACTGAATAAACCTCCACCATCAGGAGGGCTTTTTTTAGAAAAAAAACCAAACATAAACCATAACATTTTGTAATAAAACCTTTTTACATTTACAAAATTCCATAAAACCATTGGCAAACCTCCCACTGATTGCAGGGGGTTACCAAGATTTTACTTTTGATATTTTAAGCCAAAAACCCAAACAATCCACATACATAAAATAATAATAATTAAAAAAAAAACAACCACCAACCAACATAATGAGAGGCCCTTTGAGGATTTCAATATAGAAGCTATCACATACCATTGCAATGTCTTTGTTAGGACCAACTGCCATCTCCTGCTTTTCTTCTTCAGCCATGGAAACACTATAGGGACATCTCCAGAGATAGGAAACCATCTCTTCTCCCCAGGGATCCTGTGGACATCTGATTAAAAATCGTGATACTTTCCTGGGAGTCTTCACGTGGAGGCAGGAGATGCTGATGAAAGTACTGAGTGGAGCTGCCTATGGCCCAGCCCAAGTGAGTGGGCTCTGGCACTAGAGACAGCAACAGAAGAGACGGTTCCTGCAGATTTATCCTGACTACAAGTCTAGACAGGAAGTTTGAAAGAAAAAGAGTTGCTTCATAGGAGTTTGGGATTTATTTTTTTCCTTTTCAATTAGAAGGATATTCCTTTTATATGATATCATATATTCTATATATGATAGACGTGACAGTCAGACTCACACAGGCACATTAATATTTGTTGCTTTCTTTTTCTTTTCCCATGACACAGTAAAAGCTATTAATATTTTTGAATTGCCTAAATCTGCTCTATTCCTGGAAAATAACACAGTAAATTTTCTAGCTAAATGCTATGTCAAACTAGAATTAAGATTATGCTAATATACTAATTTAAGATAATTTACTCATTATAAGTAAGTTACAAATAGAAACATAGGTGGCACATTTTAATTTCCTCTGAAACAAGCAATATTACCCATTAAAAAATCAAACTCAAGTGTAAATTGGAAAGAAAAATATCAAACACTGCTACAGAAATGTATAGGAAAGACTCCAAATGAGTAAATAAGGACTGAAACTTCTTCAAGTTATAAATAGTTCATATGGCCTTAGACAGCACTAGAACAGATGTTCAAAGCCATTGGATATAGATTTGGTTATTTATTCCCCTCAGTCACGGACAAAAAGTGTATCTGAAATCAAGCTAGCTTCACTGTCTTCAATCACTATGCTAAGACTCCAGGTACCTCCTGTAGACTACCATCTGTAGTTTGTTTGGAGTAAAGACAGCCTTGAGGAGGGTCTGGGGTACCACAGTGTGTACCAGCTCAGAAATGGGGGTTATGCTGAATGTAAAGTCAAAAATACACACCACACAATCAGCAGTAGAAAGCTCTGTTCCCATGAGCTATCATTTACATGAGGATCTGAGCCCCTGATCTCCTTACGGTGTGATCATCTTTCTCCTTAGCTAACAGATCTCTTGGACTGTTTTCAGGTCTAGATAAAATGTTATTACTAAAAAAAAAAAAAAAGAGTATCACGAGAAAGAAAAAATCAAATTGAGAGAAATGGTGCTTACAATGATTGTCTCTTCCAATATTTTGGTCATTGATAAGCAGGAAAGAAGCTAAAACTGACATTTGGGAAAAAACTCCACTTGAGATACCAGTGTTTTGGGGAGTAGCAAGAGTGGCTAGATCACAGACTGAGGAACAGAAGCTATAGACAAAATTTAACTTGTGGGATTCTCCAGCTGCAACCCAAGTGCAGGCTGTGAAGATGCAACCAATGAACAAACTCCAAATATCAGAAACCAAACGGTGAAAGGACATCACAGCAACATACCAGGGCCTTCAAAGGCATTGACAGGTGGTGTAGTTCCCACACATTTGATTAAACCTTGAGTTTGCTGGTGCATCCTGATGACCCTGCCCATGGCAAGGCTGTTAAACTAGATGATCTTTCAAGGTGCCTTCCAAACCATTCTATGATCTTATGATGGTCTCCTTATCAGCTGATCTACTCACTTTATACAAAATACCACTGCAGTTAGCACGTATCCCAGTAACCTGTGAGACCACACAAAAGGTGGAGAGCAATTGTAGCTCCACGCTGGGCACATGTGGCTGAGAAGTCACACTTCACTACATCAGTAGCCCACAAAGAGTATGATTCAACATTAAAACCCACTTCCGTTCTACTTGCAAAGTAGATGAAAGCTGAAGTGCTGCAACAAGCCTAGAAAGTACTGGTGCTTTTTCAAGGAACTGTTATTATGTAGATAAGAAATGGAAAAATATGTTGTTTACTATAAGCTTTATTTCAAGGACACTTTTTTTGTCATGTCTTACTATCTAATTAATAATCACATTCAAGTTGCTGTGATGAATCAAGGGCAAATTACAAGGCAAAGAACTGTAACACAGTTGTTTGTGAAACTGGAAGTAAGGATATATTTTTTCCTATCTCAGAAGCAACAATTTTTTATCAACATTGGCAGCAAAAGTTTGTATTTCTTATTTCATAGTACTTGAAGATGCAAGATCAACACTGGAATAACCAGATGAATAAAAAAAATCTGACATTAGAAAATCTAGTTCACTATTTGTTTGGGATGTTATAAAATACCTACCAAAAATAGATTCTGTGACCTTAAATATATTTTCAGCATGAGCACACATGGATACAAAGCCTCAAGAATCACTGTTCAGCACTGTTATTTTGTGAGGCAAGAAAAATACTACTGAAAATTTGCTGTTCAGAAAAGCTACAATAGTGAAGTATTTCTCCATTGTAAATTTTCTTCACCTAATAAGTCATTTATTGGAATTCTGTAATAAAATTTACACAGTTTGACTTACATGCAGGTGGAAGTTTCATAAAGGAGCATTACTGAAAGTTCAAAGTGAAAAACACTTCTATTATAGAGATTCATCTGAACATAACAACAGGAATGTTCCTGGAAGAAAGTCACTAGAGTGCAGATGAACTACCTGCTCATAAAATGTATCATGAGCTAAGGCAAAATTTAGAGTAACATTGCTTGCTTCCTTCCTTTGAAAGAAAAGTATGGACTTCAAGGACTTTCCCTAAGGGAGGCTGAAGGAGATCAGTACTACTCTTGTAAAATGGATTCTTTAACAAGCTGATGATGCAGGAATTCTCTGTCAAAGGAAACGTGTCATTTTTAGGATGGACAGAATAAGATGGAGGCTAATTACAAGCAGATCACAAGGCAGGCTATCAGGGATCCTGAATAGCATTTCAAGCCAAGAAAAAGAGCGGCAATTAGCACGTCTAACTGGCACTTGGCAAAAGTCATGCCTGCAGCTTTACTGGTGTGTCATGTCCCATGCACTGAAGTGAACCTCACAGTGCCTGACCCAGGGCATAGGGTTTCCTCCTGCTCAGCACCACGCAAGATTTGTTCAGAAAAGGGTTTAATGGGTGACCACAACCACAATCAGAAGTACCTTGCTCTTGCAGAGCACCATTAAGACCACTTGCTGATGGAAGGGTTGGGTTTTTCTCCACAAGGTGCCCATGCTTCCTGCTAGCCAAGACAAATGCTGGTCCTTGGTGTGAAAAGAGGGCAAGGACAGAGAAGATACTGAGACTCTGCTGGAGGAGAGGTTTTCCTCTCTGATGTTTGTGGTTCCCTTTATCTATTTTTACCTTCTTCTTGATGCTACTGCTGCTGATTATCAAGACATACAATTTCCTTATTGAGTACTTTGCGATGTAGTTTAGTCAAAACAGATGCAATCAGCAATAGTTACACAGTTTAGCATGACATAAATGTCTAAGGAGGTTCACTGCTGGGCCACACATATGTTGCAATATATATCATTTATACTATATACCCAGTTAAATGGGAAAAAGGATAAAAAGACAAGAAAACTGATAGGCAGATCTAACGAGACAGGTAAGTTGATTCACTTTGATACCACTGTTTCTGCTGTTCTCAAGGTTTTTTGGTCTTAGTGCTGCTACACATACCAACTGAGAGCTCAGTATGAGTGAGCCACTCAGCACTTCTCCATCTGGAGAAGTTTGAGCAAGGCTTTGCTGGAGGATGCAGTCCTCCTGTTCCCTATTCCCATCTCTGCAGCCTGACAGCTTCCACCACAGCAGGTGGTTCACACTATGCAAGCTTACACAAAGATCGAGGGTTTGACAGACTGAGAGTCTTCTGAGTCATTCCAGATTTGCTGGGGTAACTCCAGCTACACTGAGAGATGAGAATTTGATCCTCTGTCCTTAAAGAGATTAGTTTTACAAAGCAGTTATGCAATTCAGAAAAATGAATGCTATGGACCGCATTCTTCTTCCCCTGTTTTACTGTATTTAGCCAGCCTGTCACAATGCTGTTTCATGTGATAAACAACTGAAATGTTCTAGTCTACCAAGGGAATTTTATAGTGGGTGTGCATGGGCAACTGCTACTTCCATAGGTGATACAGTGTTTTCAAATGCTGTGACACCAGTGCAAAATGTCAACATGCTGACAGAAACACCAGCACTAGCATTTAAATTAAGCAATTAAAATGCTCTGTATTGCAAAACTTCCATAAATCTCAAAATGTAAGGTTGTCTCCACAGCTGTCTGAGCTTGATGAATTCCCATAATCTCTTGAGTAGGCTTTCTCCACATATCTTTGCATAACAGAGTCAAGGGCATTAAGTTTCTATCATTTCAATAATACCAAGATTTTTCTTCAATCTTTTCAACAGTGGATGAGGTATGTGTGCAGCATATCACTGCCATCTTCCTGAGCTTTGTAGAATTATGCTACAAAATCCTAGAGTTATCTTCTTACAAATGTATTTTTGTTTCACTGATCTCTGAAAAAAAAAAAAAAAAAAGAATAGCAAGAAACTCTACTAGAGCTTATCTCTGACTTTCTTTTCCCTCAAAGAGGATTTTCCCCCTTTGCTTACAAGAGGTGACACCTCCTGCATCGGAAAATGGATGGGATGCTTGGTGAATCCCATGGCATCACAGAAAGGCAAAACAGAGCTACAGTATGTCCCTTCCTGCAACCTAATGCTTTTGAGCCAACTTTCCTCACACAGGAGACTTAAATACTCAGGAAGAGATACACAGAGGAGACCCAAAGGCCCTGGGGAGCAGGAACAGTGCTGAACACAGGTAGCTGAAAGGTGTCACCAGGTATCTGGGACCTGGCAGCAGAGCAGGACAGGAGATTGGCATCTCCCTCCTCCTTTCTTTCCAGCCCCCCTGGCTCCCCACTGCAGCCTTGACCTCCCTGCTGGTATCCTTAAGGACTTCTCTGCAGGAAGAGCAGGCTGTCCCTCTCCATGAATTCAGCACAAAAAAACCCATGATCATGAGGTCCCGGCTCCTTGTTAGAGTTCTGCCACGAATGACTCGATCATGATGAAGCAAGGACTTGAAACAAAATGGAAATGGAAACAATGAAGCCTTATGCCCTGGAAAAAGTTATTAATTGTAGTCAACCAATGTTGTAAGGATTAGAAACTGGAGACAAGATAGACATTACTACTAACTATCTGATCCAGTGCCATGCCCTGAATCTGAGGCTAATCATGAAAATATTTCTCTCACACCCACTCACTACAACAACAAATGCAGCCAAGTGTAATAAATTTTCCTTTTTTTGTTGATCTGCCTATGTCCAGAGTTTTCTGCCGTTCAGTTAAGATCATTCCAACAAGAACAGTGTAAATCCTTCTCTAGCTGCCACATTATCAGTAGTTACATGGCTTGAGAGTAATTCTGCCTGGGTTTACCACTCAAGATGCTATTATTAGCTAAACAGAAACAGTGGAAAGAACAAAAAAGATCAATGCATTAAAAATTGAGCACAACCAGGTCTTCTAAATAAACATAAGTACTTCATCCTCCCACTGGCAATATGCAGCTTCTGGAAAGGTTACACACTTCACTTGGAAGTCTTTGTCTTAACAGAAGTGCCAAAGTGACTCCTTTGCTCTGCTGTCCTCCTGGGCCTCAGCTAGCTCAAGGAAACACTGTCAGTCAGGATTATGAAGCTTAAATCTGCCAAACTTGACATGCTTTACTTACCACTGCTTTCAAGTCCTTCTCCATGATGGTCCAACCAATAATAGTCTTCTCCTCTCAAAACCAGTCTTCAGCTATTTTCATGGCCACCTCTCCTCTTGAGAAGATTGGTTTGTAGCTGTAACAATTCAACAATCTCATCACAGGTCTCCAAAAACATTTGTCAGAGTTTCCCACAGCCTTGACAAACGTTCCTTGACTACCCTTTCCAGAGCTTTTCCCCATTAATTTAATGTTTAAAGCAACCTTCAATCCACACATTTTGGATGATACAGGTGTTCAAGTCACAAAAAAGGGATTAGTGTGGCAATATACTACAGTGAGAAACTCTTGGGGGTATGAAATGCATTATGAAGGTTAATCATCTACCAGCTAGCACAAGCAGATCTTTTATTGCATTAAACTGCCTTTACCAGCATAAAATGCAGTGCTGGAACGTAGCAAATGTACAAAAGCACCACAAAAGAACAATTTCATATCCATAAATACATATTTTCCATCCCAAATGAAACTATTCCTTCCCTCAAAGAAACAGATGTTATGGCAAAGCTGTCTTTTCTTTTAGGACTGATCCTTTTTGTCATTTAAACCTTTCTAGCTGGTATACAATGACTTGATTTTAATTGGTCACTGCTTTACTATGGAAGTGGAAATGGAAGGAAAGATGACATCTTCAAGATGAATCTTAATCACATCAGGGAAAAGGAATATTTTGTGCTACTTCTGCAGAAGCACTGACAAAAGTGTGAAGGAAATGAAATGAGGTAGACTGGCAGCTCAGTTACACAGCTCTACTGAAAGCAAAAATGTTATGGTTTAAAGTACTGCTCAGTATTGCTACTTCAGGCTGAAGTGATACAGCAAGATAAATATTTTTAAAACTCTTAATGTTCTCTTTTTATTATATTTTCCCTTTGAAATTTCTAAACAACACCATTCACAATTAAGTAGTAACACAGTGGTCAGGAAGTATGACTGAATTATTTATGAAAACAGTATTACTTTTCCATTTCCCCATTGCAGTAAACTGAGATGATACACTAAAATCATTGGCATTTTCTCTTAAATTCTGTTTGTGGTAGCTGAAAGTATCTGTCAAACACAGAAGTGCAGCACAAAGTCAGCTCACACAGCATGAAATGTCAACTCCTTCTAGGCCAAATAGATACAAAGGCCAAGGGGTTTATTGCTGAAGTCTCGGAGGTGCAGTGTTACCTGCCTGACCCTTCAGGCTAAATACTCAGAGAAGTGTGAAAGCCACAGATTTTAACAAGTACAATCTCAAAATTTGTTAGTTATTATCTACATTTCAGTAAGGACCCTTTCATTCCTAATCCAGTCATGACAAAGACTACCAAAATACACCCAGGAAAAGCCTTTGGTTGCAGTTCCGTGCTCTGTAACAGCCATCCTGCACACTGAGGGATAAGCAGCAATAGAAACTTGATCCAGACCAGAAATGTATAACAACATTTTTGTTAAATAAGCCTGCTTTTATGCAGGCTGCAGTAGGCTAGAACAATACCTAACTCACAAAAAATCTTGTTGGCACAAGATTAACCCCAAAATTTTTAAAGAGCAGAAGTAGTCAACACTGAATGAGTGCTTTGCTCCACGTGGCCACAACATTTCTGATCTGATAACCAGGACCAAGAAGTTAGATGGATTTCTGATGGACCTTGCATTTAGTACACGGAAAACAAATTTTGCAACAGTGACTCACTTAGAAAAACTTGTTAACCAAGAAGAGGCCTTACCTTGGGAAAGTTACTAATATATATATATAGAGAGAGAGTCTATGTTTCCCATTAGTCCAGATTGTACTCAATAAATACTTTATAAAATTAGAACTGCTCAGACAGAAAACACACAGAAATTCAAATTTCAGAAATACACAGAATTAAGGAAATTAAGATATGTCCAACAAGTGGGGGGAACGGGCATGATCTGTCATAGCCATTCATCCTCCTCCTGTGCTTACTCAGGTCTGTAGGAGGTAAAATAGTTTCCTCCACTTTTGCTCTAAAGTAAATAGTTCCAGTCTGATCTCTCCTTTCAACAAAAGTCAGATTGGGGCCACATGCTCTTTAACACACCACTTAGTTAACATATTACTAAGTTCCCAAAGAGCATATTTTTAAAGAATGTTTCAGGTAGGAATTACCATTCAGTACAGCAGCCTAAGATTGTTGCTTATGTTCAGTTCTCATTAGTCATCCTCCATACACCAACATTAACAGAGCTAAAAGTAGAAACGGGATTTGGGAGAAGGATATTCTCCAATGTAAACAGTTTATAAATTAAGGGGGTTTTTTACATAGGCTATGCACCTTCAGCACTGCCTGTTAAGTGTGGCACAAAGCAAATTGTCCATTAAAATAAGGGAGAAACTGCTGCATTTTCTCAGCCTGATAGAGAGAAAAAGGACTGAAATTGTTCCATTTCCTGACTGTGTTTAAAGTGTCATTGGACTGAACTCTGGATAATATCCAGGAATGTGAAATCCCCTCTTTGACTAAATATATGTTTTCTAGGATGGAGCTGGAATTAGACCACGGCTACATGTTTCAGATAGCCTGCTTTTAAGTTATGAAGTTATGAGCAATATATTTCAAATTACTCAAAAATAACTCCTCTCTCACTAAAGAAAAAAAAACCAAACCAAACCAAAACACAGCAAAACAAGCACATAATAATGATAATTGAAATGCACAGAACAGGCCTACAGACTTTCATTTGTGGTATGATCAGTCCAAACTACAAATCAAAAGACTTCTTTCTAGTAAACACCTCACCTTGCTGTAACTTCACTAGGGACATGTGCGTATTCCTTATAAAATGCAGTCAGAACAGCATGTGGTCAGACCAGAAGAAACAGATGGTTTGCGGTTCTTGCCTATGCCCTATTTGACAGTTGTGGATTTAATAAAAGCTCGTTGGCTTAGGTTAAATTACTGGTGCAAAACCCATCAGACATACTTGGGCATGTGCACATGCCCACAAGGGCAGGGATCCCACTGCACGTGTGTGTATTGGAGATGTCTGCATGGGGTACATGTGTATGCTCTCTTCTCTCACGCTAAGGAGAAGATCCAAGGTAAAAGAAGGCAGTCACTGAATCATAGGGAGAAATAAGGCTGGGTAAAGGCAAATATAATGAAGCAAAAAGAAGGTAAAGTGGAATACAGAATAAACTGACAGTACACATAGCAGAAATCTGTGGCTAACCTAGGACAAAGAGTCTTTGCCAAGCACCATGTGTAACCGCAGTCACATCTTCCCTTATTATTTTGGTTAATGTATCTGCCAAGTGAGGGAAATACTGTGCTAGCACAGGTAGGAAAGATCACATGAGGTCCTAGGAGTAATGCTGCTGTGACTTGTTGTTAGCACAAAATACACTAAAGGTGGCCCAATCTTTTTTGGTTCAAAAGCAAAACAAAGCCTGTTATTTTGAAGAGGTCAGAGCTATCATGAACACCTGCCAACAAGACTTCTACCCTATTTCACTCAGCACCCCAAAATCACCTGGGAGGGTCCTGGTCTCCCCTACTTAGTCCTCACAGTCCCCAGAAGCAGAGGACAAGTGAAAGGAGTTCCTGGCCTGTCTATCCTCAGTGGAAGCCAGAAGCAGCAGCTGCCCCTAGCTACTCACTCTCAGTTTCTCCTTCCCTTTACCTGCCACAAATGACTCAGGGTGGCAGTGATGCAAAGCCATTACCTGCAAAAGTCTTTCAAAGGACGCAAAGCCATCACCTGCAAAAGTCTTCCCAAGAATAGCTCCACTCAGCTCTTTTCACCACTTACATAGAAGAAGCAAGAGTTTGAGGATGCTAAAACCCCTTCTCCCTCCCTTCCACCTAGTACAGCTGGGGAGCAACTAAGCCAGGCAGGGGTGGGGGCTGCTGGGTCCCCAGCTCACATGGTGGCCATGGCTGTAAGCCCAGAAGTGGCCACACTAGCAAGTGCCAACACACTGCTTTGTGCTTTCCTATAAAAGACTCTCCTGATGCAGTTCAAGGACTACTTTTCATATAGAATGAAATACAATTTTTCCTCCTAAACAAAGTTGTCCAAAGGCACCAAAAGTGACAACCACCCAGCCGTAAGTTCAGAAAGCCCTGGCAAACCCAAAAACATCTGCTTGCTTTCACTGTGTCCCTGAAAATAGCTGTTGCTCCAGAAACTACTTCAGGCTTCTTCAGAGCAGCTGGCAGATCGGAAAGCTGTCTTTTACTTTTCCACCATATCTCTGTTGACCTAGCCAGCAACCCTCTCTCCTAATTTGGTAGCAATCCGCTGGCTTCTCCTGCTGTGGGGTGTGTGTTTGCCTGCAGCCTGAGGAAACGGCTGCCAGGCAAGGATCTGTCTCAGCACAGCAAGGGGTAGCAGAGGCATATTTCCAGGATCTGCACCCCAGATGTCTCAGATCCAAGCACAGTAAAGAGTAAGCAAGCATGAGAAGAGAATGAATGATTAGGCATGACCCAGGCCACAAATAAGACCCTTTAAAAAAAATTCAACATTGATACCTAGATTTTCCCCACAGTGTGACAAAAAACTTCTAATATTTTGGGGACAGACACTTTCTTCTCTGTCTTCTGAAACCACTGCTTGATTTGGGGAAGGCCTGGACTAAGCTGCAGCTTCTTGTCTTTCTGGCACACATGCTAGCCAACGGGCTGTGGGGCTAACACCTCAACTGGCCTAGTAAAAGGTTGTAATGGGAAACATCCCAAATTTGCAGCCAGATTGTCACACCACTAAATTGGTTAGAACAGGAACCTGAACCTGCCTTGCTCATACCCAGGTGAAAGTGAGGGAGAGGTCTATTACCAGTATTCTGGGGCTGGGGGTGGGTGGGGGGGTGTTTGGGGGAGGGGATTTGTTTTCATATCTGTATTTGGTATCAGGAATCCTACCTTAGACCCAAGAAAGATCCATTTCAAAAAATACACATTGCAAAAAGTTTCTGCTTGAGTAAATTAGAATTTTTTGATACAAAATACATTTTAAAAAAAACTTGCAACCACCTCTACAAAAGCTTCTCCTTTTGTACTCACTGTGCTAGCATATGCTGTGCAAGTGTGCAACAGCTTCAGGATGGGAGTAAATTTTAGTGTGCTTCTCCTACAAGAAACATGTCCAAACACAAAGGCACAAGGGAATTCTCCCTATATTTCAGCTGCAAGGATCCCCTACACAAGTACTGACAAGTAACTGCAGAGAGTCCTGTTTCCCTCATGGTATGGAAACATAAAAATTCCAAATAATTCAAGGTGAGCCAAAAAGAAAAAGCATCCAGGCAGGATAAAAAATTCCAGATGCATGCTGACCGCAATAGAAATCAAGACAACTGTTCAGAGAGCTGTGCCAGGCATCCAGATGCTGCTGCTGGCATCAGAAGATCTTCCAAAGTCTGATAGCAGCTGGGTCCAGGGACTGCAGCCAAAGTCTGAATGCAAAGGAGGGAAGTGAAGAGAAAGAAGAAGGGAAGGAGAAGTGACAACTCACCATCCAACCAGAGTCCTTACTTCTACACAGACATATGTGTGTTAGTTACTAATCACTGATGTTCACCTGGAAATTGAACACTTCTATAAAAAAAAAAACAAAAAACAAAAAAACAAGTCTGACTCACTAGTGTACTGAGTCCTATGACCTTGAGATGAACAGAACCAGACCAGCACCTGCAAAAACCTCACTGCTTATGTAGGCAAGGCCACTGAAGGCAATTCATTAGGATACCTGAATGAGAAAGACAAACTGTTTGTAAGCATGGAGCCAAAGTCCTCTGAATGGCTGTTACGCATCAAGAAATTGCTGACAACTTGAAATGTTCCTGTTATTAACTGTCCCCAAGGACTTATCGACAGGCACTTCGGGCAAGTTCGTGGCCCAGAAAAAAGATGTATACAATCCCTCTGCTCCAGGCTAGTTGAGACTCATATAAACAAGTTACCAAATGGTACAAGCACAAGTTTCTCCTCTACTCTGCTCTTCTGCTCTACTTCACTTTGATGAGAGCCCGCCTGGAGTACTGCATCCACCTTCATGGTCCTCAGGACAAGAAAGACATAGACCTACTGGAGCAGTTAGAGAGGAGGGCCACAAAAATGATCAGAGGGATGGAACACCTTTCCTGTGAAGAATGGCTGAGAGAGTTGAGGCTGTTCAGACTGGAGAAGACTCCAGGAAGACTCTATTGAGGCCTTTCAGTATACAAAGAGGGCTTATAAGAAAGATGGAAAGAGACTTTTTACCAAGGCAATGTTTTCAAACAGAAAAAGGGTAGGTTTAGACTGGACACAAGAAAGAAATTTTTTATGATGAAGGTGGCGAGACACTGTAACAGGTTGCCCAGAGAGGTTGTGGATGTCCCATCCCTTGCAGTGTTCAAGGTCAGGTTAGATGGGTCTTTGAGCAACCTCATCTAGTGGAAAATGTGTCTACCCATGGCAGGGGGGATGGACAAGGTGATCTCTGAAGGTCTTTCCAACCCAAACCATTCTGTGATTCTAAGTAGCACGTGGAGTTGGCAGAGACGGGTAGGGACTTCCAGAGAGTAACTCAAAGGATTTGAGTTAGATGTCTACTCTTGGACAGTTTTCAAGTAGTCAGAGTTCAGTTGCTGTTGTGACATGGTAGAAAAAAACCCCTGTTTCAGTTTACATGCAGATGGTGGCAGAAAACACTCTCTGAGATGAAAAGGTTAGAGTGAAAATTTCAAGGCTAGATACAGTTGGAGTGCAACTCAGCCAGGGGGGCTGAACATCGGGAGATTGGGAATCAGAACTGTGACCAGCTTTTTTCTTTTTCCTTTTGCAATCAGATCACAATTATATACTGTGTGTCAAATATATCCCGGCCCCAAAATCACAATTAATCCCTCCCTCAGATTTTCTCTTAACATTCCAGATCACCAGTGAGCTTCAAATGAGCTGCTTATTTGGAATAAGTATCTCAGAGGAAGATGTTATTTTCCTACATTTCACAGAACAAAAATTTTATGGTTTGAAGCACTGGACAAAACAGACTCAGGTAAGGTGAAAAGTGAGAAGAGTAACTGCTTCCTGCAAACAAGTTCATCACAAAATGAAGTCTGACTACTGGCATCTCTGCAGGACTGAATTGTGGTCTTTTATGCCACCAGATAAGTTTTCCAAGCTCAAACTGCATCAAGCTGAATAATCTAGTCTTGGAAAGAGTGGGCCCTAGAGGCAGAGGCAATATGTATGGTTGATCAGAGTTCCCAGAGGAGCCTGTAGCAAAGGGGCAAGGTATGCCAGTGATCCAGGCTGAATGATATGACAGAGGCCCTGCCAGAGCTGACAAAAATCATGAGTGCTGGGTCACCAGCCCTTTGTGGGTCTTGCCTATGTGCTTCAAATGCATTTATTTTAGTTATTGACCAAAGTGGACCCTCATAAAAGACACTATAAATCAAGCCTGACCTGGCAGATGATGTTCTTCAAAAAATACATAAGCTTTTTGATTCCTCTTGTATCTACTCAGCAAAATAAACACTGCCACTATAGATGCAATGACAGTATGCCTCATCAGGCTTCAGTAAGGGTGCTAGGACAAAGGTGGGGAATGAGAAGACAGGTGAGAAAGAGGCCAGAAACCTCTGACTTCAGGGTAGTCCTAGTTAGTGCACCTCCTGTCCCAAGCCCAAGGACGCTGGAGTCGATGACTTCACAACAGTCCTCAAAGCAGTTGGCCAGCAATCCCCTTGAGTCAATCATCTACCAGAGCCTGTCTTACTCTGGTTAAGACTTCATCACACCTAAACTCTAAAAACACCTGCTGTAAAAACTCAAACTTGTTCAATCAATTTGATTGTTCTAATAAACTTACATTTATATTTTGAATTCATTCTAGTCACAACAAGAATTTAAAATTCTTGGAAGTATTCCTCTCCCATATACAGTGATTTATGTGGGTTATGCACGATAGAGAAGTTTCTTACAATACTCCCCCCTTCATTTATCATGTCTTGAATAACTCACTGTGGCCTTTGCCCAGAAATAGCAGAGCTATCCCCACACTAATGCTGATAAACCTTTTCTTTATATCATCCTGTATTATCTTCTCTATTTGACGTTATATACACAGGAAAGAAATATGGACAGATACATTAAAATGTACTAAATTAAGAAAATACAAGGAGACAGGAAATAGGTTTTGTACAGCTTAAAATAATGGAAATAAAATGTGGTCATATCAATGCAAAGCCCAGAGCAGGAAACCAGTCCATGAAACTAAACCAATATGCAAGGAATAAGGTCTACAAGAAGGTCCAAATACCATCCAAGGATTCAAGTTCAAAAGAGAGGCAAGGTGGCAGGGCAAGGTACATAAAACTTACCACACGCATGGAGGGTAGGAACTGGTTGTCAACAGAGGGAATAAAGAGCATCTAACAATATCCCTGCAGAACAAATGGGCTGTTGGTAGCAGCCTGCTGAAACAGGGAAAAGGAATTTAGACGCTGCAAGAGATTAATACCTCTGATTAATCCCTCTATGTCTGATCTGAAGGCTGCAGCATTTTGCAAGGACCATGATTATGATAAATTGATGTGTATTTTGCTTTTGCTCTCTCACCCTCAAGTTGGGATCCAAAAGGATGTAAAGACTAAAAATGGGAAAACATCAATCTGCTCAGCTTCCCTTTTCAGTAAGTCCACCCTGGAAGATTAACTGCAGACCAGTTTCAATACAGATATCAAAGGATTGTGCAGAAAGGACTAGGGGGAGTAACTGGGAAAGAAATAATCCAATACTTGGATTCAAACACTGGACCCAACTCACAAATCTAATACCCAAGCAAAAAAAGAAGGAGCAAAGCAAGGGCAATAAGGAAAGCCAGTGTCATATATTGCTTGAATATTCCAGACACAGGCCTAGTTATTTATGAGCATACATTGTTTTGACTAGATGCCCAACTACTATGTAATAACAATGGTAACTTTAATGAGAACTTAGTGCACCATACCATAAATGTGAAACAAAGGCACAATATTCTACATATATTTTTCTATTATTTTGTTAGGAATATTTATTTTAAAATTCAATCAGCCAAAGCAAACAGCTGCCCTTAATCTCTTCCAATACATGAGCAATCTTCTTCTAATATTTACCAGATTGTGGGGTTGCCTTTAAAGAAAAGGAAAAGAAAAAAAAAAAAAAAAAAAAAGAAGTCCTCTGGGTACAAGAAGTCACATGCAAAATGTTGTGTCACCTCTTGCTGCATCATCTCCTATGCTATATAGGTAAATTCCTCTCTGTTGGAAATGTTTGCATCCCATTTGGAGGTCGAGAGACCAGCTTGATGTTTCTGTCAGCGATGGAACTCATCCCAGAACAAACAGGTGATTGTTTTCAGTCTGCAGCATTTCACAATGGCACTGTTCCCTACTAGTGTATATTTGCCAGCAGCAAGAGATAGCATTTCAAAGTTTAAACATAAAGACAAAATTAAGATATTACCTGATCCTGTATATTTTTAGAACTACGTCAATAGTTAATTTATTTTTGGAGCCAACGACATTTGAGCAAGATGAACTTGGCCGATCAGTACAAAATGTATTCAGTAATTTTTCATGTGTATTGGCTTAGACGTCTAGCCTTGCTTTACCATTCTAGTACTGAAAGGAAATACATTATGCTGAAGCAGATAAACTTAATAGATTTTTGGGGATCTTATTAATGTTTACAAATATCTGAAGGGTGGGTGTCAAGTATTAGGGGCCAGTCTCTTTAGGTGTCTGACATCTGGAGCCAATGTATCTAACAAAATTAGTGTTAAGTGTTCATTTGCTTTTAATGCATTTAATTCTGTACTTAAAAAAAAAAAAAAATCACAAGTTTTTATTTCAGCCACAAGATGCTGGGGGTAGATAGAGGAACAGCTGGCCTCACCAGAGGTCAGGCTGGATCATCATGTTCTGTTCTTGCCTTAAGGTCTAATATGTTATTCTGTAATAGAGCAGAAATGAATCTGAAGAACAAGCAGGGAAAGTTTCTTTCTGTATCTGCATTTGAAAAGAGAAATGTTAAAGCAGAAATATATACTGTTGACTATTGCCAGTCCATTGTGAAACACACATTTTAGTCTTCCAAAGTCTCACTGCAAAAAGATCCAAGATAGGATGGAAATTGGCATAACTCTCCTAATCTGTAAAGCAGATTATTTAACATTTAAAGATTTGATGTGTCCTCTGTAATATTTCTATGTTATGTTCACACGCATGATTGTCATTTTTGTAAAAGTAACGATTTATTTTTTAAAATATAAACTCTTTATAATGAAAAAAAAATAACAGTGCTGAGCTGAACTTCCTGCCACCACAATTCAAATGCTGAAAGTTGTTGAGGAGCAAACCCTTAACAATGGGATATGTGCTCAGATTCAGAAAACATGGTGGGAGAGGGTAGCAATGGAGATTGCATTTCATCAAATGAACTGCTCTCATCTAACAGAAATATAAACATTTTTCCCTGGCATCCATCATGCAATAATCACTACAGGTTTTCTCCATTATACATTCAGTTAACTAAAGAAATCTCAAGTGCAGTTAAATCCACCCTGAATTTGAGAAAGTCAAATGTGCTTTCTAGGTGATGCAGTTAGGAAGTTTGTAGTTCAGTGAGAACATCTCTGGCACTTGGGTAGCCCTTCATATGTAACATTCCTCTTCATGATTTGCAAACAATAGGCTAGGAGGCAGTGGAGTAGGAAAATGAACCTTTTCTGCTTCATTACATGTACCATGAAGTGCCAGTAAAGAATAGCCACGTGAGAGTTTTTAGAAAACAACAGTGACTGAACACTGTGAAATTTAAGGCAATCTAGAAAAACTTCAGTTCACCATTGTGCTAGTCATAAAATACATTAAACTCCCTGGTTTGTATCAGCTGATTCTGCAATGCTAGCACAAAAAAACCAAAAACCAAGGGCGGTACAAACATCCCTTGATAGCAAAGGTCAGCAGATACTACTGGGAACAGATGAACAAGGAATAAGGTAAGGAGATGCTACTGTCACTTTTGCAACTAATTTATACAAATCCACCATCACAAGCATATAAGAAGCACAGTTAAGGAGGAAGCATCACATTTCTAGATTTATTTTTTTTATTCAATTGTTTACTATAAACTGCTGAAACCTGGACTACAAGATTATTTGCCCAAAGCACAGCAAAAGAGCCTTAGGCATCTTCTACTCCAAATGAAGCTATTGCACCTGGGAGGGGAGGAAATAGAGAGAGAAAAATGAGAGAGAGATACTTTTGGCATAACGTTCTTTTGAGAAGATAGCAAAATTCAAAGCCTTGTCAGACTGTGGTAAGCATCTTGTAACAACTTGCCATATTTAGGGCTCATTTAGAAGACTGCTTAAGTAAGAAGTTAAGACAGTGAATGTCATGAAAAGCCTTCTGTAGACATTCAGACTGGGAGTGGGGGAGTTATCTTTTTAAGCTGGTAACATGCTCTGTAGGCTATTAATTTTCACAATTACTTTGGACTGTGCAGGTGTCAGTAATAGACATAATATGTTTCCAACTATTATGAAGGGCAATGTGATTAAACAGAAAGTCAGCACAGATCCAGGAACCACTTTCTTGATTCCCTTATCAGCTATTTAGTAGGAGAGCAAAATTCCCACTGGGTCGTAAGACAACTGGTTTCTTAACATCAACTGTAAATGTCTGGGTTTATTTAATACTCAGAAATGTGATGGGCCCCAGTAGATAAATTAATTACTGCAGGAATTTAGATGAACTACTACACAAGTGTCCTTCAGCACTGTCACTTTTCATCCTTTCTTTGCTGCCTGTCAAAGCTGCAAGTGCTTGGGGGAAGGCAGAGCGAAGTAAATCTAGATGCCTTCTGATCTGGAAGAATGTGGAACAGAGCTCAGATACCTGACAGCTCCTCTGTCTCACACTTACAAAGTTTCAGGAAATGCTAGCCTATAGCACCTAACAGAACATTCAGAAATCCACATACATATACATCTCTGTATGTGAGATAGAAGGAGTGACATGCTTTTGAGCTTACAAATATTTACACTACAGTCTTCGAATTTCATTTCCTCTACTGAAGTATTTACATTGATTAGAAATCAAGACCATTTACACTCAACTCCCCCAGCTGTTGTATTTGGAATGCCATCTCTAAAACACCAAAGTTAATATGAGCACAATTCTAGGGACACCATTTTTCATCTCTCCCGCTGTTTAGCTTTAAAAGTTTTCATAAGGTTTTTGTTTGTTTGTTTTTTGCTTCTTTTTTTTTTTTTTTTTTTTTTTTTTTTTTTTTGTAAAAAATTTTTGTTTTTTTTAAATTTTTTTTTTTTTTTTTAAATTTGTTTTTTTTTATGTAATGGTTTTTTTTT
>JANHGN010027071.1:28278-51284 GCA_024605025.1 Megaceryle maxima
AAAACTTTTCATATGGTTTTTTTTTGTTTTTTTTTTGCTTCTTTTTTTTTTTTTTTTTTTTTTTTTTTTTTTTTTGGTAACAACTACTGTACTCTTTAAAACTGCTTATTTATTTGTAAAATGTATTTGTGTACATGAAGTGCTGCCATTTGTTAGTTTTCTTGGTGATGCTTTGTTTTGAACCCATTCCTTATAACATTATGAGATGCATACCATCCAGGCTAGAATTACCAATGCTGAGAGGTGGAATAGGAATTTAAGTTCAGTTACTTTCTGCAGAGACCTGAAAACTGGTCATTTTAATATTAGATTAGACTTCACAGAAAGAGGTTACTCCAAGTGCTTTGTTCCAACTGAAAAAGGTAGAAAGTATAGCAAGGCAGACAGGTCACATAAAGACTGCAGTTAAGAGATGAGTATTTGTTTCACTTCCACTGTTTATGGAAGACTACAATACAGTAATGATTTCTAAAAAAAAGGGGGAGGAAATGCTCTAGAAGTGCTACTGCCTTTTAGGCACCTGTTAAAGAGTTTTCACAAACCCATACAAGGCAACATGACCACACAACACATATACACTGCCGTTATGGTCTAAAGGCTTTAAAAATAATAGTCCAACATAGTGTCATTACTCACGAGCTGCAAAACCACAAAGGAATTATGTTTTTTATCTTAAGTGAATGTCAGTAACAGTCTTCCACAAAACTAGGTTGTCAAGTGTTTTCTGTAAACCATACTGTCTGGGGAATCAAATCTCAAGCCAGGTGAATATCCAACATGCAGTGGGCACTAGCGAGACAAAGGTCCACACGTAACATCTGCAGTCCCAAGGGTTGTTCCAAATTCTTGGCACAGTGCTCCTCTGACTGGGAATGCTACAAAGCATGAGTGAGGGACAACTGGGCTGGCCTTGCAGGAGCCATCTCAGGTTAAGACACAACAGCATCAGCAATATTGTCTGTGTCCTGGCAATATCCTGGCCCCTCACTGATGTAATGAAGGTAAGGGGACAATTCATTGTGCTGCCTTTTCTGTCCACTTGCCTATAAAGCTATGCTTCTTTATTCATGAAATCTAGCTTTAATGTAGAGAGTGGACAGATGTAAATATAAATTTAACCTCTGCCATATTTACCTTTCAGTATCTACTTCATTAATATTTCCTCTTCTGCGCTTAATATAATAGTCATGTGAAATGCCATCTGTCAGCATACATCAGGTCTATGAACACCCTGTACAATTCCTTTGGCAATGGGGGGAGTGCTTGTTTTCTAGTATTATGAGGCTTTTTTTATAGTCATATTAATTCACAAGTTACCATGTTTTAAATATGCCATTATTCCAATACTGTATGTTGGCTGCTCTGCCCCTCAGCTACTGCAACTGTTTCAACCTTGTAAGAGAATAAAACTCCACATTTTGAAGAAGAAAATATTTCTGCTGACAAAGGGTTAAGAAGGATGTTTCAGTCAGCAAACAGAACATTACAAAAAAAGAAGTCATCTGACAAAAGATGCATTTTACCTTTAACTGCAAGTCCTACAGTGTTCTCATTGAACACTTATGCATACTTGGCCAAAGAACTCAGAAACAAGGGGAATTAGTAATTGTCCTCATGAACTGATGATGTGTCTGGTTTGAAAGGATGCTTTTTTAACTGTGTGAAGAATAGTATTCCCCTTTCCTTAAACTTGCCTTTCTAATGAATAGATTTTGTTTATCTGATTGTAGCAGAAGTATATTAAATTTAAATATTCACAATATACAGGAGGCTTTCAAGCTTTTGATACATTCAAATCTTTACTCAAAAAGATATCCAGGAAAACTTGAAACAGTTGAAAAAAAAGACTACAGATCAAATTATTCTTCCACAATCATAGTGATTTTTACTGAATGTAGTTACTCCAAAATTCAGCAGCTCCTGTCCACATTTTGTGAAAAGGCAAGACTGGAAAAGACATTACAGAAGGGCTGTTAACATGCTGCAACTTCATGAAACTTGGAAGAACATTGTTTCCCGTGATGCTTTACAGTTCCAAACATGTTTTTGTTGTGATATTATGCTTCCTCAAGTCTTTTTTAACCCCAGATTACTACAGTTATTTCACAGCATAAATAGAAGGATGGGAAAAAAATGTCAAAAAAATGCAGGAGCACATTCTGTGCACCTCTCCCATGAAGCCTGGGGCTGTCTAGCTAGAATGGCCTTAGAGGACCTTATGCCAGAATAAAACATTTAAGCTGTTTAATTCAGTTTTATGTAACAGTAAGGTGGCTGGAAATCATTCAGTCACAACCAACTCCAAGAACAGCCTCCTGTCCTTCTTCCCATGAGGATGATAACAATGAATCAGACCCTAAAAAGCTGGTATCACATGAACCATCCCTCTTTAGGAGAGACAGGCAGCCTCAAGAGCAGACATCGAAGACACCGAGTTGAGAAAGAACAGATCTGAACCATGAGCTGGGAGTTTTTCTGTAGCACTATGCCAAATATGACATCATGCTTGAACTACAAACAAAAGCTAATAATAGTTTCTGATCTTAATTTACAAAACAGAGTTTTTACACGTTTTTGGAGTCTTACCAGATTTGAAAGATCCATGGAGCTTAATCATTGCCCAGGAGAATGTCCATATGCCTCTCCAACTCCCACCAAAACTGATTAAGCAAGTAGCACTGCTTGAAACAATTGATCGCTCTGCATCTGGTGAAGCATTCCACAAACATTCAAGAGGTCATAACTATTGATTACCAATTGCCAAAGTCCATTTATCAATGGGGAAAAATTCCACTTTAAAAAAGGCCAGGTTCTGGCTTCTTCATTTCAATCCATTGGTTTCTATGGTAAAAAATAAATAAATCCTTACTGCATTTTCAAAAAAATGCTATCAACACAGTAGACACTGGTAAACCTTGCATTTTAAAAGAAAAACTGAACAGGCCTGACAGTCCCACCAAGAACATCAGAACTCTCAGCAGAGTTTCATATAAGATGGTTCTCAAAGAGAAGGAAAAATATTGTTAAGAAAAAGTCAAGCAAGCAAGCACTGAAGCCATGAGATTAATTCTTCTCTTATCTAACATCACTTCTACTGGTGTCAATACACTGCTTCCAGCTAACAGTTACAGCAAGAGCCATCAGATGGAACAAACTACTTGAATTATTTTACTTCCATGGAGCAAGACCATGCACATCAATAGTTATCACAACTCAACCAACCTTTAGGGCTCATACTTTTAAGCTGCAGAAAGTATTTAGCTAAGTCAAATCTGAGGACTACAGTTAATGTCATGCAGCAGATGGTTGGCATTTGAGATATCTGCAAATATCTGCCAGCACTCCCATAGTTATGTAATGCAACTTTTCTAATTTCAAGACTGGCTTCCTGTTTCAGGCTAAATGTTGATATTTAAAATACAAACAGTTTAATGGCTTGCAACTCAGGACAGCCTTACTTAGCATGAACCACCTTTCTGGTGATATTATCCCCATGATTCTGGCCCAGAGCTGTTTCATCCTACAGGACAGCCAACTAGTGCAATGAACTGAAAAGGTCACCTTGGGTCAACTAATTTCTCTTCATTTTGAACAGAAGGCCTTTCTAATTTCCCCCTAAATGCAAAAATAGTCATGTTTTTGAATATCCAAAGGTCAGTCTACCTTTTATCCTTTCCTTCAGTTTTAGTCACACGAAGTGAGCGTAGGGGCTTGCACTTCAATTTGAACCAAGTATTGAATACTTCAAGTTCTAAAAACAGATCCTAAACTCAACACTTCTAACAAACTTAGCTCCTTTTCTTTAAGATTTCCCTCTTCAGTATTTTGATTCCATAAAAGACCACTTCCAGTGCAGCAAAGTAAAACAAACTCAGTAAGAAACCAGACTCTGGCAGGGTCTTAGGCAATGTTACCCTTAATCTATTAGATTAGTAAAAGATCAAAGTGCTGAGGCACTCGGTTCCTCTTTCCATATGTTTATAGACCTGCAGTGGCTTTGCAAAGAATATAACAAGTACAATCAATAAAGGGGAATAAAGTCTATGATTGTTATCTCTCACTAAATAAAACATTTTTGTCACATGCATTACAAGTAACAAAATCTGATGAAAGCATCTTAATGCCTACTTAAAGCACTGGTATGTAGAAATGTTCATCAAGCCATCACCCAGAAGCCAGACCCCTATAATTCATCACTTACTTCTAACTACATTGCAGAGCAGGTTGCAATAGAGCTCATTAGCCTCACAAGCTATGTAAAATGCTGAAGCGGGAAAGAATAATTTGCTTTAAGAGTACACTTAGCAGTATGTTTTTGTGATTTTAACTTTTAGTGACTTCATTCCATTCCCGTAAATCTGCGTTTTGAGTAAACATACTTTTATCATTAAATCTTCTCAGTGATAAAGTTGACTCAGAGTAATATGACACAGACCTCCTTCTTTCCAGGGTAGCAAGTCATCTTTCCAGGGAGAACCCGTTGCTCTCTTTGTTTCCCACTGAAGAGCTCAAAGCCTTCTTGAAAGCCTCCCAGCAATCTGCCACAGGGGTGCAAACTTTTGACTATAGCTTTTCAAAAGCTATCTGCCTACACAGCCCAGACTCTCTGAGCAGTACGAAGACAGTGAGAAAAGACCCCAGTACTCAAGGATCAAAAGAAATCATATTTACACTCAGCTTTCCAGGAAAAAAAAAACATAAATAATGTTTTAACAAATGAAATTCAGGAGGGTCCTTATGGAAACAAGTACACTGTACACCTAAACTCCAGGTAGCACCTCAGCCATGAACAAGTGGTTTGGTGCCTGTCTCACCAGTTTAGAGAGAAGTCAGGGTGGAATTATCTTGGTCGATACACGCAGCCCAAGCACAGTCTTTTCATTATGATGGCTGATTAAGGACTGATGACCCCACAGGCACAAGGGAGGTCCATTCACCACTCCTCAAGCTGGCACAGGAGGGGATCATCCCCATGGGCAGCCTAGTCTCCCTGCACATGTGTGTACAGGGCTCTGAGTGCAGCATCTGGAGCTGGACTGTGGGCAGAGAGGTCTGTGCCGTTGGGGTACCAGTAACCGCAGTGGGGCTGTGCCCTTGGGCCTTGCATGCCCAGGTGCCACCAACTGGGAAGACTGGGAACCGGGGGCAGCTCCATGTGAGATTAAGAACATGTATGTGCATAAATATGCTACATGTATATAGAGATCTATATTTTACTTTCATCTTAAGTATCTGGAGAAGGGAAGCAGGATCAGGCCATCTAGGCCACCAGATTTGTGTGACTGCTGCATGTCTTCTGTTCTGTGTTGATGCATGTGTATGTAAAACCATGTATATACATACACACACATATGTATATATGTAGTGTGTATGTGTGCCTACTGGGGGGGATACATGCTGGACAGGGATCCGCAGCAGCCTCACCTCTATTTGGCTGTGAGATTCTGCACCCCCTTATCCTTTGTACTCTCTTGAAATTCTACCATACCTTCAGAATGTACTTTAAAAGTCATTAAATGTGTTTTGCAGTTCTGCATGATATCCATAGATCTAGTTGAGGAATCCTAATGACTACAGGAGGCTTTAAGCATCTTTACAAAACAATTTGCAGCATGAAAAGGCACTGGCTTACTTCATACTGGTAAAATGCTTACAGTCTCCACTTTTAGCATCTCAGAAAGTAATGAAAGAATCATCCTTCTTTCAATGCCAGATTCTTGTAAAAAGCAGTTTCACCACCTTGACAGTGTGTATCTGAATGTTGTTAAACAGTAACACAGATAAAACAAGGAATTGGACTAATTCCAGCTAAAAAAAAAAAACAAAAAACCAAAACACCTATACACTGCTAACTAGGAAAAGTTCAGGAATCCATCCTTATCAAGAAAATACTACAAATACACATTTGGGAGAACGTTTCCTGCTCTCCGAGAAACCATTTAGCTGTGGAATATAATAAGGACATATTACAGAGGGAAGAAAACACAGGGACAATTTATTCATTGGCTCAAAGAGACTGGAAAAGCCTAGAAAAGATCAAAATGAGGAACCAGTCTCTAGTCCCTTGATGCACGAGAGTGAAGGGCATTTAGAAATCAGAGGTTCACTGTTAAGTACTAGGTACTGCTTTTCATTGCAGCATAAAAATAGAAAGCCTCAAAATAGAGAAAAGAAATTCTCCTCTGTTAGGTTCAGCTTGAAAAAATAGTAAGACTTGGTTCTCAGTTTTTAACATGGATGAGATAAGCTATAGCATGGGAGCTAAGAGTCAGCTGGGAACACAGAGAGTTTTGAGACTGTGCTAATTTCTTGTGGGAATGGAGGTTCTCTGGTGCAGGTCCAGGTCCCAAGAAGTGGATTGACACAAAGTTCACTGAAATCTCTCTCTGACTACAGTCAGCTTTACATCAGGTCCAGAGAACCATCTCCCTTATGTGGAAAGGCTGAGAGAGCTGAGTGCCTTTAGCTTTGAGGAGACTGAGGGGTGACCTCATTAATGCCTATAAATATGTAAAAGGGGCAAGTGTCGGGAGGATGCAGCCAGGCTCTTGTCAGTGACATCCAGTGATAGGGCAAGGGGTACAAGTTGGAGCATAGGAGGTTTTGCGTAAACATAAGGAAAATCTTTTTCACGGTGAAGGTGACAGAGCACTGGAACCAGCTGCCCAGAGAGGTTATGGAGTCTCCTTCTCTGGAGACATTCAAAACCCACCTGGACGTGTTCCTGTGTGATCTGATCTAGGTGATCCTGCTCTGGCAGGTGGGTTGGACTAAATGATCTTTCAAGGTACCTTCCAACCCCTAACATTCTGTGATTCTGTGACCATGAAATGCAACTTTCATCTCTAGAGCATGAACCTGATGAGATACAGCTGATGAGAGCAGTCTCCATTACAAGCAAGATCATGAAGGTAGCAAAGGTTATTCTGCTACTGGCAGAAAGGCCAAAGTGCATGAAAAGACAAGGAGGAGACACCTGACCAGCGCTGTCCCATTCCAGCTGCTAAATCCTGTGCTGGTCATTGGATTCAACACCAGCCACAAGTTTCTTCAGGGTCCATGGATTATAACACTTATGTAAGATATACATACTGAATTGAGACATCAAAAATATCGTGGATTACTACAGGTAGCCCTTTCATTAACATGCAGTATAAAGCATTGTAAACAGGTACAGACATTTCCCATTTAAGGCTGTTGATGATTCAAGCATTATGAAATGAAATCTAAGCCATAACTTAAAAATCATAGAAGCATAGAATGGTAGGGGTTGGAAGGGACCTCTGGAGATCATCTAGTCCAACCTCCCTGTCAGCGCACGAACACCTAAGACATGCCACATGGGAACACATCCTGTAATGTAAGTTAAGGAGACACAGTCAGCAGAAGTAACTGAGATTACCTGAGTTCACGTGACTCAAGACGTACACCTGCAATTATGGTTTATGACCTGCCACCTTTATCTGTGACTGCTGCTTCACAAAACAGAACTGGCAACAAGACCTCCTATTCCTCCTGAGACTGCTTAGGAAGAAGGCTAGAAACGTTTTTCCCCAGACAGCTAGGCATGCCCCTTACAGCCAGGCATGTCTTATCTGAAGGTTCTTATCTAAAGCCACTTAAGCTAATGTGAGAAATATGCTTCAGCCCATCCCTAACAGTATCACCCTGCACCCCATGCCATCCAGCCCAGGAGAACAGTAGTGCACAGGCAGCAAGTCCTCCTTAGCAAAGGGATGGCCTGAGATGGGCACAGGCTTCCCTTGGTGAGGTGCTTCCCAGGGGTGAATGAGCAAGCAGGAGATTACTACTGAGCTCAGTTTAGTGTGCACCCTATTTTTTAACTCTGTCAATTTGGATATAAACACTTTCATTTTCTTCAGTATGAGCCAAGGAACAATTTAACTTGTGCTAAGAAACACGTATATAGCATAAAGTTGTTACACTATGTTTTAACAATACCTCTACTACAGAGGATAAAAACCAACGTATGTTTCCTGCTAAAATGGTGGTGTACATTCAGGTGAGGTTGGCTCCCGGTATAAATTTTCAATAGTCTAGCTCAGGAGGTTAAAATTCAAAAGTAAGCTTTTCACCATTTATGGCATGTGTTTTCTTGTTTACATTACTCTTTGCCTTCAGAGAGACAAGGCCAGTCAATTAGAGTTTCAGTTCTTCAGCACTGGAGCTATGTTACTGTGCATGGATTTCCAACACTAACAAAATTACTTGTATCCAAAATAAAGCTGTTAAATGAAATTAGGAAAAATACTTCACGTTCATAGCAGCAACATCATTATTCACAGCAGCTTAAATGCCTTGTTTCACATTTTCAAAAATTAATTTGGAAGCCAAACTGTATAACCCTGACTCTAAGAAAATTGGGATTTGCCATATTAAATGACACAAATAAGCATTAAATATAAATCTTATCCATTGCAGTTATCTGGTTACTTTTAACCCTAAAAATGCAAAATTTAAAATTTTTGAGGGCAAAGTCATGTTGCTGACTGTTTTAAAAACAGCTGCATGTGGGTTTCCTTGGGCCCTGTGAGCAGTGGCACGGGATGGAGACACTCTGGGGACACACACACGCATGCAGGTCACCCCACAGGATGCTCTCCTGTGCCCTGTCACAGTAAAATGTTGGGCAGTACTGGTTTAGCCCATTCTGGACACATTCACTAATGTTAATCAGAAACTCAACAGCAAGGGAGAAAAAATAATAAATGCATCTGTCTCATAGAAAAGCTAAGAAGAAAACCCCAAATTCTGTGTTTTCCTCATGGGAAAGTTCACAAGAAGTCCCCAAATGTGCCTCATGTCTTTATACGACAGGAAATCTAGTTAGATACAAATGCTGACACTCTTGTGTGCTCTATCCAAGATGTATCAGGTCATGAAACAGACATCGCTCAGCTAAATACTACACTCATTTTCACAGGACAAACCACAGCAATACTTTCAAACCACAGCTAATCCTATCCAAATGGGAATGTAATCTGTTTGAATAAATAAGAAGTAAAAAGAAGAGGAAAGCCAAAGAATAATGAGCGTTTCTCAGGGCTGTGTCATGGCTAGCTGAGTAGTTGAAATTGGGGTTGCATCATTTATAGTGTATAAGCTGAAGCAGACAAACTGTGCCCTGTAAAACAACACAGTCAAATGTCTCAGAACAAGAGACTCCAAGGGCTAAAGTCTGATTTTTCTGTTTGCTGGAGAGTGCTCTTTGACGTTACTGCATATTAATTCCTTCTGTAATTGTATTCACACAGGCACACACACTTCCATTATGAATTCTTCATCTTCTACAGGACTGAACATTAGTCACAGTCAGAGCCAGAATGACTGACTGCACAGCACATGGTCTGACCAGTGCAGAGCTTCTTGAGCAGCATGTGATAACTTCTAGAGATGTCCAAATACTGCATTTCTTAATATTTTTTGCCATAACCATTCAAAATGTTTCAAAGGGCTGCAGTGGAGCCTACAAGTATAGTGCAACTATTCCCACTGCAGTGGAATTTTATATCCCACGTAGAATTTACAGATATTGCAAATCTGAACGGCAATAGAGAATTTCATCTCTAGCACAAAAACTTCTCACCATATAACTTAAAGGTAACATATTTGGCACATATAATGAGAAGTAAAAGCACAGTGGATATTAAATGCCTTCCCTATGCTGAGGTATTTAGCTGCACGTCACTCCCCAGTGCCAGCTGTGCTGACTGCAAAGGCTATGGCCTGGCTGCTGTCATCTCCCCTTCACTGGAGATTAACACCTGCCCGGGTGCAGCTGCTCCCAAGAGTATTCTGGCACCTCCTGGACAGAAATAGCTGCAGTACTGGAAGCTAAGCTGGCCGACTGAGACTTAACATGGGTCCCAGAAGCGGCTCTGGCAGACTCCTGGAACAGTGCCGCACTCGTGGGAGCAGCCCAAGAGCAGCTGGGATGGAAACCTCTATACCCCAGCAAGCTGGAGAGACAACGTGAACATCAATGAGCCATAAAAAACATATTTCTGTGTCTGACATCCCAAAGCATTCCAGGTTTACACCCAAAGACCCTGCACCCCACACACCTACAGCGATGGACCAAGTCTGTTCTAAACACTTAACTCTTGAAAGCCCCTGAGAGACTGCTGTGCTGAACACTACTGCTCTGGGAGATTTCTTCCATTTATGCATAGTTTTTAAAGAAACAACCTTTTAATATGTATGAAGGGTGAAATGACCATTCCCAATGTGTCCTACAATAAACATCCCTGGAGCCCTTCAAAATCCATGTCCCTACCTCCTGCTAGATGGCCTCACCTTCCACACCAGGGTGTCTTCAGAGGCTGGGTTTAGGATGAAGTTATCCTAACCCTGTGACTCCAGTCCTCTACTCCAGCTTTTTATTGTTTCTATTTCTCCTTCCCTGAGAATATTTGTGAACTAGTTTTTATAACTGTTCATGTCATCCCAGAAAAAATTTAAGTGGAAACACATGCGATTTTCACCATTTTCCTTTCTGTCACAAGGATTGAAATAGCCTCAGGGAAACCGCCCGCAGCGTTATCAGAATCACTTGTCTGCAGTTTGGCAAAGTTCAAGCTCTGGCAAGTCTTGGAGCTGTCTAACAGCAGAATCTGGAAAACAGTTTTTAGCTCAGCACATTTGGGAGAGAGCTCCTCCTGAAATCAAGAGAACTACAGGCTTTTTTATCTAAACTTAAATTCTCCCAGACCTGGTAATGCACGCATCTTACTCCCTCTGCTATAAAATGTAGTCTCGGTTTTTTTCTGAAATGTTGACCTTGTGTAACTTCACTCAAAACTTCCTCAAATAATAACTAAAAGCCATTAGAATAACCAATTAATTATATAACTATGTGAAAAGAATGAAGCCTCCCTTTTCACTTAGCAGTAATAAAGATACTCAGAGGTAATATTAGGATGTCAGTGCTGCTACGATCTATGTAGGATTCCAAATATGCCTGTAACTAAAACCTCTTTAAAGTACAGCCCGGGTTAAATAAACAAAGAGCGATCACGACTGCTGTAAGCAGGAGTGCTCAGCTGAGTTCAGTCACTGCATATCCAAAGGCCTGGCTGGATGAATATTCAAACAATGCATTCAGCCTCATGACCTTGGACTCTGCTAAAGAAAATTCCAGGAGACCTCTGAGGTCTGGTCCTCCACGACCTTGCTGGGAAGGGAATGTAGAGATTAATGACTTGAAAGCATAATGCAACAATCTGGAAGAAAATATAAACCATACTGAACAAGAGTTGTGAAAAAGGTAAATAACTGCAAACAGCACAAGAGCAACTTTGATAGATATGACAACCACAGTAGGGGCAGCGGAGGAGGGGAAGGGAAGAATATAAAATTGTAGGATCGAATGACAGCACATAATACACCAAAGAAAAACTTTGTTGAAAATGGATATAAAACTTGGTGCACATACTGTGACATCGTGCTGCTGTAGCCCAACAAGGGACCAAACTACATAAGAAAATAAGCCAAGACTTGACAGTGCTCTGTACTCAGAAGAGTTGTAATGCTTAACACGTTGTTCAAGTACACTCATTATCTGGAAGAATTAAATACTAAAAGGAGTGCTTTTTCCTTAGTAGCCAAAAGCACAGATTGTGCAAAGATCTCAGTTAAAGAAAAGCCTTCTTTTATATTTTGGTATCAGTGCTTACCTTGGCCCTAGACAGTCCAAAAGCAACAACAGAATTTTTTCCCTCATTTACAGTTGTTGCATATAGAGACAACTGCGACCTCTTGCTAGGTGAGCACAAGAATGATGAGTTCATTGACTCGACGAGTCACATTGACAAGTTGTTGATGAGCACACAGACTATGGTCTCATGAGGTATCTAGACAAAAGCTGTACGTATACTGCCTGCTTGGCCAACTCCACGATGGGGCTTACGCTCTACTTCACACAATACTGAGTCATGAACCCAAAACAGGGTTCTTTTCTTCCCCCTTCAGTTCCCTCTAGACCACAGGGCCAGTTTCAGAAATGCACAGACAAATCACTTCTTACTTCCAAGCACCCAGATGCACTGTTCCTTCACTTTGTTTTGGGACAGGAAAGAGAGTAATGCCCTCCCCAGCCCAACGCTGGCTGGCCACCTCAGAAGGACTTAGGGGACAAAGACAACTGAGCATATAGGACACCACACTCACAGAATGTTAGGGGTTGGAAAGGACCTTGAAAGATCATCTAGTCCAACCACCTGCCAGAGCAGGATCACTTAGATCAGATCACACAGGAACACGTCCAGGTGGGTTTTGAATGCCTCCAGAGAAGGAGACTCCACAACCTCCCAGGGCAGCCTGTTCCAGTGCTCTGTCACCTTCACCATGAAAAAGATTTTCCTTACATTTACACAAAACCTCCTATGCTCCAGCTTGTACCCATTACCCCTTGCCCTATCACTGGATGTCACTGACAAGAGCCTGGCTGCATCCTCCCGACACTTGCCCCTTTTACATATTTATAGGCATTAATGAGGTCACCCCTCAGTCTCCTTTTCTCCAGGCTAAAAATACCCAGCTCCCTCAGCCTCTCCTCATAAGGGAGATGCTCCACTCCCTTAATCATCTTAGTGGCTCTGTGCTGCACTCTCTCCAGTAGCTCCCTGTCTTTCTTGAACTGGGGTGCCCAGAACTGGATACAGGACTCCAGTTGAGGCCTCCCAGCACAGAGTAGAGGGGGAGAAGAACCTCCCTCAACCTGCTGGCCATGCTCTTCTTAATGCATCCCAAAATGCCATTGGCCTTCTTGGCTGCAAGGGCGCATTGTCAGCTCATGGTCATCCTCTTGTCCACCATGACTCCTAGATCTTTTTCCCCAGAGCTACTCTCCAACAGATCAGCCCCAAATGCAGTGCTTTACACCTGCCCTTGTTGAACTTCATTAAATTTCTCCCTGCCCAGCCTTCCAGCCTGTCCAGGTCATGCTGGATGGCAGCACAGCCTTCTGGTGTGCCAGCCACTCTTCCCAGTTTTGTATCATCAACAAATGTGCTGAGGCTACACTCCATCCTTTCGTCCAGGCCATTGATGAACAGCACGGGACCCAGGACTGACCCCTGGGGAACTCCTCTACCCACAGGCTTCCAACTAGACTCTGCTCCACTGACCACAACTCTCTGGGCTCTGTCCATCAGCCAGTTTCCAATCCATCTCACCACACAACCATCCAAGCTGCACTTCTTAAGCTTGGCTGCAAGGATATCATAGGAGACATATAGAAAGCTTTGCTGAAGTTGAGATATACCACATCCACTGTCCTCCCCTCATCTATCCATCTCGTTGTGCCATCATAAAAGGCTATCGGATTAGTCAAGCATGACTTCCCCTTGTCGAATCCATGTTGACTGCTCATGATAAGCCTCCTTTCATCAACATGCTTTGAGATGGTGGCAAGAACAAGCTGTTCCATTACCTTTCCAGGAATAGAGGTGAGGCTGACCGGTCTATAGTTACCAGGTGCTCCTTCTTGCCCTTTTTGAAGATTGGGATGACATTAGCCTTCCTCCAGTCCTCAGATTATGGAGAGTGGCCTAACAATGACCTCTGCCCTCTCCCTCAGCACTCATGAATGCATCCCATCAGGGCCCATAGACTTGAGAATGTTCAGTTTGCTTACCTGCTCTCTAACCCTATCCTCCTCAACTCATACAAAATCTTCCTTCCTCCAGACTTCCTCTGTGGTCTTATAGGACTGGAACCCCTGGGAGCTGGCCTTAGCAGTAAAGACTGAGGCAAAGTGGCATTCAGTAACTCTGCCTTCTCTCTATCCTCGGTCACCAGGGCACCCACTTTATTCAGCAGAGGGCCTACATTTCCTCTAGACTTCCTTTTACTTCCAACATACTTGAAAAAGCTTTTCTTGTTGTCCTTGACCTTGCTTGACAGGTTTAGTTCTAAGGAGGCCTTAGCTTTCCTTATTGCATCCCCGCATCCTCTGACAACCTCTTTGTACTGTTCCCAAGTGGTCAGCCCCTCCTTCCATGTTCTATATACTTCCTTCACACTCACACAACTGATCCCAAGGAAGCAGCACAGCATGATTTTTTATCCCACCCATCCCTGACACTTCCTTTCTTACTTCATGGTTGACTCAGGTATGAGCAGAGAATTGATTCCCTTGCTCCAAGATCACATCTTAAGCCTAAGGTGCTCCTAGACATCTGCTGACAGAGAAACTCGTGGTCATTACACATTTTGTAATAAAAGTAAGACAGGTAGTAGTAGTTAGGACACAAGGATAAGAAAAACATATAAAAGCTACATGATTTCTTTGCATCTTTTGCATTCCATCTTTATAACAGAAGGAAGTTAACAAAGTAACACCCATACTTATTCTTTCCACAAATAGGCGTTTGATAGCTAAAGAAGAGAAAGAGAAGAAATAATGAGGGCCAGGTATGGTGTGCATCCAAGGATTCTGAACAACGTAGGGATACATGACTGACAAGATGAATAACTATGGGTTTTAGTTATTTTATTTCTAAATAGGTCTATTTAGACAAGCAGACAAGTGGTTATAACTCTGCCACAGACAGTCTATGACATCACTAACACCCAGAAAATTTCCTCAAAAGAATAAAGAACAAACTTCTAGAATGTGAAAATCCAATTTACTATCATCTTAAGTCTTCTTATTGTATTAAAAGAACAGATTCAAAATTCAAACAGTGCACACCTGTTGATGAAGTTTACAAGAAAATTAAACCCCTCAACTGGCGAATGAACTGTTGAAGACCAATAGGATGCATCAAAGTGATAAACCAGCAAAGTGGATTTCTCAATCACAAATTGTTTTGCTGGTAATAAAGAGTGTTTTCTTCAGTTTGACCCAGTTTAAGAACTAGTTCATTTAAAGGCTGAGGAACTGACTGGAACAAATGATGGGTTTCCTCTCCAAATTTGGGGGAAAAGGCTGATACAAGCTCTAAAATCTGAAAGAAACGGAAACCATGAATGGTCCGTTCAGACATCTGTGTAGTCCTACCTACAGATACTGTCCAGGATTTCTAAGGAGTTAATAATTCCCTTAGCTGTAGAGGCAAAGCATGGTTTGCTTTTTCAAACGTCCAGCATACCTACTGTATGCTGAACATGCACTAGTGCATTTTGCAGTCTAATTTTACGTGAAAGCAATTCCATGCACATGCTCCAAGGTTGCTCCAGGATGTGAACCCAAGCACAATGAGTGCAGATCATCAGCAGAGTTGCTTCAATATGCACACTCCTGATCCAAATTAAAATGATACTTTTAAGTTACATATAATGTTGTTTAACTGTTTGATAATTCCTTTAGTTTCAACAGCAAAATGTGGTTTTACACACTTGTCAGTGCTTCTTATATATGTAAATCAGTATTACTTTCACAATTTTATAACACTGGTTTTCTGCCTCATGAACTGAGCTCCAAGAAGACGTCATCACGAGTAAAATATGACCACACGCTACATACATTATTCACCATTTATAACGAAGAGAATGTACGCAGTCTGTCAGCCTGAATAGCAAAAGAACTACCAAATTAAGGAAAAGATTACATTGTCATTGACACTCAACACATGAAACAGTTATTAATCAATACAAATCAATCTTGCAAGAAAAATAACTATGAAACACAATCCCAAAAGTTTTAAATCAAATCCTTTGCTTACTAATTAAGTACACATTTAAAATTGGTGATTAAAATCACTTCAGCTAACCAGCCTGAACTGCAAACCCAAACATAATTTGAAGGATTACTACTAATAATATAATTGAAGACTGAAACAAGAAGCAGACAAGGGGCTATAACTCAGGTATAAACAGCATAGGACATCCTTATGGAAAAATTTCCCCAAAAGATTAAATAACAAACTTTGAGAAAGCCAAAAGCATCTGAAGACAAAATACAACTGAATATGTTTTGTTGGTTTTTTTTTTTTC
Source organism: Megaceryle maxima (assembly GCA_024605025.1). Lineage (NCBI taxonomy): Eukaryota > Metazoa > Chordata > Aves > Coraciiformes > Cerylidae > Megaceryle > Megaceryle maxima. The sequence continues at coordinate 44,239 of JANHGN010027071.1, forward strand.
TAGTTTACTGTAATTTACTCTTAATGAAATTATGGATGTGATTCACATCTTTGTCCGTACCTTCCAGATAAATTTCACAGGTTTGGCAATATTTCTAGTGACCTCTTTTCTTCTCTTTCCCTGGTTAAAGGGAATTTTGCTTGTCTAAATACTCACAGCACATGTCTGCAGCTACATTTATTTTAGCAATGTGGCAAGGCAAAGTTTGGATGTTTACCTGCTCACAACAGACAAGAAAGGTTTGCAAGAGCCCAAATTCAACAGATCTCTGAAAGCCAAGGGTGGACCTCAGGGAAACTGAGGGCCAGGAACAGAAAAAGCACCTCACCTACCTCTATTATTAACCATAGATCACAGAGCACATCCCAACAGTCTGAACCAGAGTAGAACCAAGGTATCAGAAACACTGAACAGAGACTGAAATTTTTTCAGATTAAAACTAAGAGAGTCCTGGCCATCTCAAGGCCCATATTTATACAGATTGTGCTGAAGTGGGAGGAATTCTAATAATTTCATTTGTAGCTCACCATTAATAAAGCCAAGAAAATCAACAACAAAAAAAAGCAGCTGCAACAACTTCACATTACCACACATATGTGTCCCTGCCCATGGCAGAGGGATTGGAACTGCATGATCTTTAAGGTCCATTCCAACTCAAACCATTCTATGACATAAGATTATATATAGAAATGTAACAAAGCAACTGATATTTTTTGAGCATTGCCAGAATGGCATTGACCTGAATAGACCAGCTTAAATAAAAAATAAGGCATCCTTCTCTTTTCAGCCTTAGTGTTTTGGCAGTTGATAAGCGCAATCCCATATGAGAGGCCACCTATCAGGAACACAAAACTTGCAAATATTAGTATTCAAATCTGGAAACTTTTGATTACAAAGTTGCTTGTATAACTTTGACTCTAAACTCAAGTATGAAGCATTCATTAATTACACAGTCACACAGAATTTCTATACCATGATGCAACCTGCCTGGATGCATTCCTGTGTGGCCTGCCCTGGGTGATCCTTCTTTGGCAGGGGGGTTGGACTAGTTGATCTCTAGAGGTCCCTTCCAACCCGTACCATTCTGTGATTCTATGCTCTGCATAACTCCTGTAACTCCTAACATATTAATGTTGTTGTTGGAACAAACAATAGATACACAATTCACAGGCAAAACTGAAAAGCACCTGCCAAAGTCATATAATAAAATGAGTTAGACAGTGCTTTCTTCCTAGTACACAGAATAGCCCTAAGGATTTAAAAGGGACAGCTAATTTAAATCTTCAGGACAGATTCAGGACCATCTCTGCACCCTTGGGTTCAGCTCGTTCTTGTTCCTTCCCAGGGGTGGCACTTGGGTTTCCACCCAACCTGCTCCTCCCACTCCCTTGCTTCTTCACTTCTATATGAAGGGAAAAGAATTCATGCACAAGGGAAGCGAGATTCAACCTATTCACATGGCTTCTTCACCTTAGCAGATGGGGACTGGCTCCCTAGCACTTTCCTGTCCAAAAGTGGCACTTATGTAGAGACGTACCATGTGTAGATCTTAGTTTGCTGGCCAGTACTTGGTGAGCCAAAGCTCCTCCTCCTATGGTAGAATGGATAGGAAGATCTGAAGCTAATTTACTGAACACGAGCTTAAAGACGACCTTGGAGGAAAGTATTATGTTCTAGAGCTTCTTAGATGAGAGGCCAATAACGAATCTTTATTTTTGTCCAGTTTTCACACATACCATTTGGCCTACCAAAGCCAAATGAGGGAAACATTTTGTCCTTTATTTGAACATAGAAAAATTATTCATGCACGAAACTATGCAGGAACATACACATGAGCAAGAAATATATTTGTAATGTTATATGAGTGTAATTCTTTTCAATCATGTCTTTTTAGCTGCATTTTTTTTCCTGATCTCAGCATTTAATGAAATTATTTTTATACAGAAACATCAAAATGAGTGATGTCCTTCAATTCAAGGGCTACTTAAAAACATATGTCCACATAAATCTCATTATAAAGCAGCAATATAAATGCCCGGCACTTAGAGATATAATCTGCTCATTAATTTGTGCTGTCCTACAGATCCTCAGTTCACTGATTTACTCTGTCAATCTTAGGTGGTTTTTATCCTTCTCCCAGGAGCAGAGGAGGACAGAATATTATACTGTTTGTATATGTAAAGACAAAACAATCTATAGAATGTTATTTCTAACATGAAGGATGCATCAAATGTTCGCTTCCAAGGTGTGATAAGACATTTAAGCAAAGAAATGTCATACCTCATACAAAAATGTTGTCACAAATGTTTGTCACAAAAATATTTTGTCACAAATACACACATAAATGTATTCATGTGTTATTCACCAGCTGCAAACAGATGTGATGATAATTATACACATTTGGCATTTCTTTCCCATTCAGTATATTAGATTAAGTCATAGGAGTGACACGCTTTCAAAATGAACGTTGTGTACTCCTCTCACAATATAAACAAGTCTCTCTAGGAAGATCTGTGTAAGCCACAAAGTACCACGTCATCTACAGAACAAAGAACAGTGAAGTGAAAGAAGTCTTAAAATTGAATAAACCTGTGGATGTAGAAGTCTGGAAAGAGACAAATCGCTTCTCACACAAAACATTATCGAGAGACTCGTGCAGGGACATACTGGAGTCAGATGTGGCATTGCCTATGGAAGTAAAACACAGCCATGATTGATGGGACAGCTTAAACAAATATGCACTCCAAACCAAAATTTCCAATATGTTTTTTAAAGAAATACCATAAATATGAAACAGTGTCAAGTAAAAACAAATCAGGTCCTTATCTCACTGCCACAGTTGACATTGTATTACAGCTTCCCAGCAGGTGTTCCTGTCAGATTAGGCATGGCAAAATCTAATAAATACAGACCTCCCTACTACGGGAATGCAAATTAACTGAAAAAACAAACCCCAATCACAGACACAAATAAATAACTGTCAAGCAGAGATGGCAACAGGGCCCTGACTGACAACATCACACTACAGCTTTTTTGATTGAATATTAGTTTTCATTTTATTAAAATAAACACATGTATTAAAAATGGACCGTGTGTTGTTATTCTCTGACCAAAAAAAAAATTATATTGCTTCAGTCCCAAAATAGGAACCAGGACACCCTGTATTTTTTCAGTATAAAAGACCATATTTCCTTCATGAGCATTACATGACCAACCCTAATTTTAAAGCTGACTTATTTGTGACCTTTTCCTGTTAGGAAGAGCATGGTGTTTACACATCTGTTGAAACACCAAACCATTTGCAAATGAATATTTAATTGATTCCATAAGATGTTAAGATGTGTTTTAAGTAAGACAACTACTGATAAAGAAACCATGCCAATTAAAATCAGCATGCTGCTTGATAAAGTTTCATGTTCATTAGCCATATCAATGTCTCTAGCTTTTTTTTAAAAAAAAAAAAACAAATAGCAGAACTTGCTATAAGTGTCTCAGGTCTTCTGGCTAGAAATATTTCTCCTACAGGCTAGTGCCTTGCATTTTATTTTTTCAAAACAATCAAAGCATGGCACTTTGAAGTCTAGCGCATTTTAACAAGACAAAGGCACCATAAATATTAATTAATTCTGCATGCAAGCAGTTCTCTCCTACTACATCTATGAGCAGATTTGAAGTTTGGGATCGGAAATCAACTGAAATCTGTTATGCATGCCTTTAAGGAGAGCTGATTGAATTCTTTTAAAATTGAAATATTCTTCAAGTAGTTTAGAGAGATTAATCAATTAAGATGAAATACATGTTCTAGTTAATTCTAAGATTCACCTTGGTAACTGCCATTTAAGGCAAAAAGATTTTAAAAGAAAATATTTAAAATCTTACACATTAAATATTCACTAAAGAGCACAGCTCACTGAAGAGTATTGGGTAAGCTTACTCACACCTGCCTCCAATGGAGGGACTTTAAAGCCAGGTCCCACAGATATGACCTCACATGTAGTACATGCGGGACCTTCAGAGAGCCCGTGGGTCATAGGGCATCATGCAGGGCATGGGGGGGATGTACTCAAGAACAGTGAGACATGTTCAGCCATCTCACCAGTGCCACCAGTGCTGCAGAGCAACCCTGTGGTGGCTAAACCTGGGTGTGCAGAACCGCCCCATGAGCTGCAGCTGCTGCATAGGGAAGATTTCCATTTGCCTCCAACACAACAAATTCAGAGCTGTCAGGGCAAGCTTCACTGCATCTGCCACTGGGTCCTTTGTGCTGTCCTTTTATGAGATGGTTGCTCAGATAAAGGTAAATCATTAGGTTCCTCTTGGTAATGGCTAACTACCAGAGCAAGAACTTCTGTGAAAGACATCAATGCCCTAACAAGGCTGAAATATTGAACCCTGGATTAGAAATTGCCTGTTCCACTCTCAACTTCTCATATAAAGATCTAATTGAGGAACAGAAATTCCTATCTTCCAGGACAAGAGAAAATTAATTCATCTTCTCAAGTGACAATGTTATCAATAATTCAAGTCACATTCCTGAACTTGGATTTCCAATTAAGACATTTGCCTCTTAAATGGAGAATGGGTCTTCAGCTTCTGGTGGTTTTGTCACACCTTTTCCTCTTTTTTTCCCAGTACTAAAAGGTGGCCACTGCAAAACCAATTTTTATGGAAGTTTCCCTCCCATTAAAGCAAGTTCTCACAGAAGTAATCCCTGATTTGCGGAGGATGATACAGTTCTGGAGGGCAGCAGGATCAGGGATTATACCATGCAACCTTGGCTAGAATACACAACAACTTCCTTGTGAGATGTTATTCAAGGTGGAAGCTTGACTGTCTGTCTCCAAAAAAGATATTGGATGGAAACCATGAAGACACACATCCAAATGAAAGATAGGCTCATGCTTTGAGGTGCACCTCTCCTTGTCAGGGGTCTAAGGTGCTGAAGAATACGAAACCTGTGCCTTGGTCTGTGCCCCCCAGGCTGCTGCGGTCCAGTACTGGGTATGGGCAGGAACACTGCTCCAGGCAATGAAGTGCTCCAGATTACTGCATACAGTTGAGGGTTGGTTTGCCCTTCTCATAGAGAAATAATAAAGAAGGCATTTAGAGAAGAGGCTTAAAATTACTGCTGCTGGCACAGTAACAGTTCAGAAATAGTTAAGTGGTTGTAATAAACAGGTAAGAAATTCATAACTCATGGTTAGCAACACTGGAGGAGGCTTAGCATAACTGTTCTGCATAAACAACCAGCAGCCACTTTCTCTTACCTCATCTGCACCTTTAATAAAGTACAGGCTTGAAAAATCTCCCCGTTTTCAGATAGAATTAGAGAGCTAAGTTTCAAGGCAAACATATGTAAACATCTGTTAGGTAAGTGTTAATAATTCACAGCAAGATGCCAGCTCTCCATTAAGACATTTAATGTGCACAGAAAACATTGCAAAAGGTACTTGGAATAAATTGAGTAACTTTCAAACAAAAGGAATTACTTAGCTTATTGTTCATCAAGACTTAATTTTTGCTAATGTTAAAAAAAAAAAAGGGGGGGGGGGGGTTGTTCTGCCTAGAGATTAAATCTGTGTACTTCAAACCCATACACATAAAGTCTTTCCTTTCTGATGATGATGCCTCTGCCTTTCATAGGATCAGAAAATGGTTTGGGCTGGAAGGCACCTTAAAGATCATCTAGTTCCAACCCCCCTGCCATGGGGAGGACACCTTTGCCAGCTGAACGGGCAGCATCCCCCTCTTGTCCAGCCACCAGGATTCAGTAACCCACCACAAGGGGTTACAAGGGTGGTGCCTTCACAGTTACCACAGCTGTCTGGTAACTGGTTCATAAGGTGCACCATCCCCATAGGGTCAACAGACGGATGGAGTAACAACACCACTGCTCATTGGAATCAAGAAAGAAGATTGTAAGACAACTCTTGGGAAGTCAGAGAGCCAGCCAGGTACCAGTTGGGACAGAAAACAAGTAGGGTGGCGAGGTATCACTACAGGGGCAATAGGTGAGCTTAGTTTTATGTTTCACCCCAGGGTAATCTCACACGTAAAGGGTATCAAGCTCTTTTCACAGTGCAACATGATCCAATACCCCAGTAAGGTACAGCATGTGATAATGAAGCAAACTTAGACACTATAGAGATAAAAGTAGTAATTCAGTTAATTTACTTTTCATTTATTATTACTATGGTTTCCCAGTACCTGGCACCCTCAAGAGATTATTAGGTTTCATTAGATTTTGTAGTTTAGTCTCTGTGGAGCCATGGCTGCATTACTTTGGTACCTCAGCAGAACCAGAGCAGCAGCCCCTTCACCACACTGGCTTCCCATTTCAGACCAGAGATTTTTACACCATGCTGCACTGTTCATCTAGACATACTCTCCAAGACTTGGGGAAAATCTGATGCCTGTGGAACAGGAGGCAGGAAGACAACAAAGGTCAGCATATGCAGTATTCCTCCTATCACCTACCTCCAGCCAGAAGCTAAAAGAAGGTATTTATACAGCAATTGTCAACACACAAACTTTTCAACACAATACCCACCTAGAAATACTATGCACACTTTTATCTTCTCAATGGGTCCAGCATTCTCTTTCCTTGCCTTTCCAACACAATTCTGTTCTACTCATATTCGTCCCGAATGCTCTGCAAACATTATTTGGCTTTAATGATGTCACCATTTCTTATGTAGCCATCCATCGCATCTCAGCGTGTTGTTATATCAAACATTAGATATATCTTCCCCTAACTAGCCCCATCCTCTCCATCACCCTCAGCTACTACCTATATTCATTCCAACCTGTCAGGTCTCAGTCACACAGTTTTGTGCACTGGGAACTCCACTCCTTCTCCACTCATTCTTGAAGAAATCACTCCTTTATGTCTGTTTTACTGACCTATTATTTCCATGTCTTAAGGCCCTCTAAAACTTACCAAGGGCAAAACATTTGTTTGCTGAGGCCCCTAAGTATCACAAAACAATCTCTGTACTATTCCTGGTGCAATTGTGTCTCTGTTGTCTCTCCTGCAAAATTTATGG
>JANHGN010027071.1:51384-65064 GCA_024605025.1 Megaceryle maxima
GGTTCGGCGGGGTGGTGTTTGGTGGCGTGCGTGGGGGGGGTGGGTGGGTGGGGTGTGGGGGGGGGGGGGGGGGGGGGGGGGGGGTTAAGTCTCTTATGTTTTTACAACATCTTGCACAGAGATGTCCTAACCCATAAAGAGGGTATCAGGACATTATGGTAATGTAAAAGTCACCTCTGCACAGCAAGATCCTCTGGATTCTGTGTGGATTTCCATGTTGTCAGATGCCCACTTCTGTCCCTCAACCCACTACAGTCTTGGAAGAAACAGCAGATACTCTTATCACTCATCTTTACTGTCTCATCCCTAATTTGGGCATAATCCCAGTTTAAACCAGTTATCTAACAGCTAAATATAATTTCTGTAGGCTGTGTAGTTTCCAGAAATAACTAATACTGCATCCTCTTCCCCCATCAGGGACACACCCAGAAGCACTTGCCAAATCCCACCTCACCCCACTGCCCTACTCAGTAGGGCCATGTGGCACAGAGACCTAGCCCTCACAGCAGACGCTTCCCATGCTCCTGTATGGATTAGCAATCAAAACCACAGGCTCATCTGCAGCTCTGATTTCTCAAGCCTTGTCCCTTACTGGTGCTTCAATAAACCACTCCCAGGCAGCTCCTAAGGACCAGGTGATCACCTGCCCACTGCTTCTGTCACACTCTTTGGGAGGAAGGCAAAAAATACTCTAAGCAGCTTCTAAAATGTGCATACTGTAAATAAAACATATATTCTTACAGAGTGGACATAGCCCCAGTCTGTAGCACCAGGGGAAGAAGTAGGAAAGGGTGAAGGCTTTCTTAGTTCCTGCAGTAAAATCTGCAGCTGATCCTTTTTCAACCTGGGTAAATTAATTTCTCCCTCAATGGTCCTGAGCACTGCCTCAACTCTTTTAGTTCAAATATTTCCTAAAAAGCGAGGAGGAACAAAAGCAAAACACGAAACAGAGTATTCCCAGATTTATCCTAACACAAAGCATGGAAAGAAAAAAGAATTCTTCCTTTCTTCCAAATTCAGTATGTTAGCTCCTCTTTTACACATTGCTGTTGTGCCAGTTGAGCATAAATCACAAACTCCTCACTCTAAAGTAAAGGCAATTCTCTCCGGAGGCAAGTGACCTCCAGCTACTTGATCTCACAACTACTCATGTGCCTCCTTGTTCTGGAAGCTGCTCAATAAATGGCATCTGGAGGAGTCCAGTAGAGTCATCTAATACCATCCAAATCAAGCATGGCAGTCCCTGTGTGGTGGCACATGCAACTGTGGAGTTGCTGTGCTGGAATGAAAAGCAATATCCCACTGACTCAACACTGAGCATTCAAACATGTCTGAGGAGACTCAGCTCTACCCACTACAGACTTTACCCACCCTGCTTTGTAGTGTCCCATCTCCAGGAAACCACATCTCATAGCTGGGAGACATTTCCTGACAGAACAGAGAGAGATGGACAATAAAACCTTTACAACAGAGAGGTGTATATTACCAAGAAATGGTACATTTTACATTATTTTTCTTTTCCTTGGTATTGTACATTGATATTTTGTATAAGCAACACACAGCTTTTTAGTAACTTGGACTCCACAACAAATCTAAGTACATCTCAAATGGTTAAGCTAACAGCTTTCCACATGGCAATGCTTCCTGGAAGAGAAAGATCCAGACACAAAGAATATTTTCCATCCACAACAAAACCAAACCAAACCAAACCAAAACCAACAACAACAAAACAACAAACAAAACAACAACAACAACAACAAAAACCAAAACAAAACAAAAAACAAACCAGAGCAAACATTATTTTCAAGTTTAGAAAGAAATCAACAATGTATGTAACAAATATATCTATTCTACGGGCAAAACTTCTTGTCACAAAAATTAAATAATTCCCCTGCAGCTTGTCATACCAACCATCCCAAAGCTCCTCTAGTTTCCTTTTCCCTTATTGTGCTTCTGAACCCTTCCCATTCCTCCCATCAACTACTTTCAGTGCACTTCTCCTGAGCAACTACCCCTCACAGAAGGTGTGATAATGTAGGGATGCAGTTCACAATTTCCCTCCTCAGGGGTTCAATTCCAAGCTTCATTAAGGCTTGCAAAGCAAATTAGAGCATTTCACCACTGCACAGAATAATATTTGCTATGAAGACAAGCCCCAACAACTCAACCAGTTATCCCATTATGGTACTTAGAGCATATCAACACAACTATCCCGGTTCCATCTCCTTCTACAATCAGTGATCACCAGATCTTTGTTCAGCCACCTCAGTCTTTCCCAGATCTTTCCTGCCTTTCCTATCAGAGTTTCTCAGTCTCTTTGCCTGCAATGGCTGGGTTAGAAAATAGGCAAAATGACCAAGAAAAAAACCCAACCCCCCCCCCAAAAAAAAAAACCCCAAAACAAAACACACCAACAAAACCTTTGTACTTGATGGGAGGTCGCATTATGCTCCCCGCATGCTGCTTGTTCTGCATCCTTGACAGCTCAGCAGCTGCTTCTGCTGCACTGTCATCCCCAGCCCTCAAGCCTGGAAAGAGAACTCTTTGATTGCTCCTCTGGCCCTTTACCACTGGCTCCAAGGAACATGGCAAGCAAACTCCCCTTTGCTTTTTCACTTTAAGCCTCCTTTAGACTTGGATTTTCTTTCAAGATGGATCAGCAAGAAAGCCCCTCTGTAGCTCCCCCTGCTATCATCCAAAAAAATCTTCCACACTCTCCTTGGGAACATCCCAACTAATTGTTCCCTTTCAGATTTGCTTTGATTTTCCCCAGATGTTGCCAACCATTTCTCCTTTCTCCTTGGCTTCTACTCTGTCTTTCTTGAGTTAGATCCAGCACAAGAAGAGCTCCTGCTTTTCTACAAATACTTTGGTCCTATTTTAATTAAAGAGGCCAGTCTTCTTGCTTCTAGCACAGCAATATACCTATTAAATGCCTTTATCTCAACCAAAGGACTGTATTTCAAAAAACTGTAATGAAGCCAGAAATAAATAATTCACTGCAGCCAGAAATAAATGATTCACTGCAGGAACCTCATTCATTTCTACTGTAATTCAAGTGACAACTTAAGCCTGCTATCTTCATCTCAAAAAATGGTCTATAGCTAAAATCTCATGATGAATGCTAAGTCCAAGTAGCTGGACTTGGTCCAGAAGAAGGGTCTCCAAGAGCTCAGAGCACTTAGGAAAGGCATCCTGCCATTCAATCCTGTAAGAAACTGCATAACTACCACAACTGCAGTATGGCCATAAAGTTGAGCTCAAGGCTACTGCCAGTGTCTCTCCACAGAAAGCTGCCAATTTCCCTCTGTAGAAAGCAAGACAATATCCAGCTTCCAGACAGTTTGTCAGAGAGATTCCCAAACAACCAGGCCCTCAAACCCAGTTTCTAAACACCAGGGAGCTTTGTTTTCAAAATACTCCCAAAGAGGAAGCGGTGATGGACAAATAGAGCACTGCAGCATCGCTCCCCAGGTGTTCCCTCCTGGCCAGATATCACAGGGACAGAAGGAGTTACAAAAGAAAAGCAGATCTTCTCTTTTTATCTCTGGCACTTAGACCAGATCAGCAATCTGCAACAATCAGAATTTCCCTCAACCACCTGAGTGTATAAGCTGGATGCTAGGATTAAAGAAATCAAGTACATACATTTGGAATTTATTAATGCATTGATACAGCCTCAAGACATGTTTCTAAAAAACAAGCAGATATGTTGTCATAAGATGAAAACAACAAATAATAGTAAAGCAAATATAGCAAGTTGTGCTAAAGCACACAGTAATCACAACAAAACAAGCACCAACAAAACATGAGCAATATTTAGAGAGACAAGCTGAAAATGCTACTGAAATGAGAAACAGCTCAAGAAGACACATGGACAAGACATAAGACCCCTTTACTGATAAAAAAAAAAGGTTTTCAGTTGTGTGAAAGACATCAGCATTACAGATTTCTTCTTGGAAGGAAAAAGAAAGGAAGCAAGCTCTAATTATTATAGTAAAAAGTAAGGATATAAAGATCTAGAATGGATTTTAAAAACTACCTAAATAATCGAGGCACTCAGGGTTCATCTTCAGAAGTGAGTCAGGAGCTTCAGAAAATCTCATCGCTAGAGAGGATGGCAAGAACTATTCAGGGAATGCAACACACCATAGCAGCCAGTAAGGACCATGCACTGCTGGGTCCAACACCAATCTTTCATCTTACCAAACCACACTAGAGGTGGGAGCTTCTCTGAAGGCCAGGTAGTAATGCAGGCAGAACCATTAAGTGCAGAGCAGCCCCAGGACGGCACCTGGAGCAGAGGAAACCAGGACATCACAATGTGAGTGAGAAAGGGCAGGGACACCCAGGCAGGAGTCAAAGCTCTTCTCTTCCCAGTGGTAGTGGCACTTCAGTGGCAATCCTGTTTTCAAGCCCTAAAGATGTTTTACTTAGCTACTCATTTCTGATGCTGTTTTGGTCTTCTCCACTTCATTATCTCCTTTTATTTGAACCAGGCAGCTGTAATTCATGGTCACTTTTTTCTCTTTTTATTTTCTTGTCCATTCAAGTTAAAAAAAAAAGTACTTATCAAGACCACAAAAGGTTATGAGTCCAAGCCATCAAGGGTTTGTATTACTGTACGCAAGATCCTTCTGTCAGCCCAGTTTCATACTTGATGCTGGAGGCTGCACCTGCTTGACAAAAGCTCTGCCAGATAAACACACACTTGCCAAAATCGTTTCTCAAGAGCAAGGAGAAGAGACACAGGAGATCAGATGTTGATCCACATACTCCAGAAGCTCAAGAAAGCCCACCACTGCATTATAAACAGCAGCAAATTATGCCCTGTGCTCGTTTAAAATAGCATCATGGAAGCAGTTAGTTCAGCAAGCCAATTTGGTACCAGCTTCTTCCGGACCGAGTGGCCCCATCTGCCTATTCCAGTTTAGTTTAGCTTTGACTGATCCCAGTTACATAACTGTAACCTTAAGCTTGTAAGTTGTAAGGTCAACATCAGGTTAAACTGTTGCTCTGTAAGACAATATAGGGAAAGCTTGAACTGTTCTACTGCCACACCTATTTTTCTGTGTATCTGATGCAATACCCAGCTCAAAGCCTGGCAGGATATTTCCTTTCCTTTTTGCATACCTCTTCATTTTTTTTCCTTCTTCTTTCATTTCTCTCCTAGATTATTTTTGCTTTTACAATACAATCAGGAAGATGACAAATATAAAAGTTAGAAAAGCTAAGCTGACAGGAATGCTTCTGCACCATCATTTTACTACAGGTGCCAAACTCAAGTGTTTTAGGCACCACATCATAAGACTTGTAATAGGCACACTGAACTGCCATGAAATGGGGCAGGAAAAGATAACAGTGTTCTGCCCAATGTTCAATATTTTTAAACCTAAAGTGAAATAACACACAAAAGCAGGTGGAGCTCAACTTTAGAGCAGGTCCATCTTGATACCACACTGTCCTGAAGGTAGATACCTTTAAGCCCTGGGCAAAGGGAGGCTTAGCTAAATGACCTGGCAGGAAAATTGCCTGGAAAGGAGTTACTGAAACTTCTCTGACAAATCCCCTGCTGAAATTCTGCTAGAGCACTGTCAAGCTGTCTCTCTCCACAACACTTGAATTAGAGAAGGGATTGGTCGTTGTTTTGTTGTTTGTTTTTTAAATTACTGACATCTTAAAAAAACCCCACACCCTGGCTTTCTTTGCATTTGTAAGATACTGGCAGTGTCACTGCATTGTAATGATAGGATACACCTCACAGAGTAGTGGCACTGCAACAACTTTGGAGAACAATGCAATGACAGGTATCACTCTCTTTGTAAGCCTTCTTCAAATGTTGATGCTGGAGAGCACCATACTTTCTGCAGTAAGCCAGCAACTTCTGTTCCATCAAAGGTATACTGTAGCACAAGGGAAGAGAGCAGTTTTCATTCGACTGTGGAAAGAAATGCGAGTCATAGAATCACAGAAAAAAATTGGTCAGAAGGGACCTCTGGAAGTCATCTGGTCCAATCTCCTGCTCAGAGCAGGACCAGCTTCAAAATCTGAGTGAGTTCCTCAGGGACTTGCCCCGTCAAGGGTTGAAAATTTGCAAGGACAGAGATTATAGAGACATTCTGGGCAAGCCATTCCAGTACTTATCCACTCCTGCTGTGAATGCTTTTTTCCTTTATCTACTGAAAATTCCTCTTGCTGAAACTTGCAATTGTCATTGTGCAACTCTGACAACACCCAGCTCCATCTTCGCCTTAGTCCCCATGTAGGTAGTAAAAGTGGAATTACACCCCCCCTCTTATTCTTCTCCAGGCTGAAACAAATCTCAGCCTTTCCTTGTGCAATAAGCACTCTCATCCCCTGTCTGTCTTGATGGCCCTCCACTCCACTTATGCATGTCAACATCTCCCTTGTACAAAGGAGCCCAGATGTGGACTCACAAGGGTGAGGTCACTCCCTTGACCTGCCAATTAACTTTTTGCTCATACAACCAAATATGCAGGTATCCTGTCCTCCACATTATGCACCTTACACCGCTCTAACTGGGTTTTCTCTGATCCACGTGATGTGATAGTGGTGAAATTTAGCTGCATTTGGAGTAAAAAACAGGCAGAAGGCTCCATTACATAGTTCACTCCAAGAAAGTATGCTTATCTGTCACATTTGCTCTTTCTCTATTAAGAAGAGGATTACAAATGAGAAAGGTTCCATCTGAGCCTTGACAGAGCGTGAAAATGGTATGCACTCAGACCTCAAGCAGCAAAAAGGGTCAAGAAGAATTTTGGACTGTACGGCAGAGATTTTTCAAATATGCAAATTTACCAAAGTAAATCTGACTAATCATTCTACTAAAAAGTTTCTTTAAAACCACCAGTACAGGTTGACTGCCTATCACATCACATTCTTTTAATGAATATAGAACTAAGGCATGTTATCCCTGAAAAAAAAAAAAAAAAGTAGAACTTCCAACTGGGTTTCTTCAAGTAATTTGGCCACCTATTTCTCCCAGCTGGCTATGGTTTGGTACCCACTCTCTGGCACAGCCCACTTTGAGCATTGTCTTTCAATACCCTTCTAAAGGTGTATGAAACGTGTCCCCATGGTGTGCTGCTATAAGACCTGTCACTAGATGCAGAGACAAAAACACATGCTTGAGAAACAGTAGTGAAGCAATGAGCAAAAGACACACCATATTTTGTCAGCGGGAATGTTATGAAATAGCCACAAGAAAACTCAACCATATTGTTCTAATTTAGGATAGAGTAGATAGGGTCTTATTTTGGAGCATGAAAATGTAATCTATCCCAGTCTCTCTTTCCCCACCGCCCCTTTCAAATAACAGCCTTCACTGTCATCCACATTAAATTAACAGCTAAGCATAGCTGACTTCCAACCAGGGTGCTACAAGGATTTAGGCTTCCTATATACACATATACTTACAAAAGAAATTGTGGTAATGACATTGAGATCAAAATATTGCACAGATTCCTTTTGAAACTGATGGCAGGGAAAGAGAAAAGGGATTCCTTTACGATTCAAGAAGAATAAATATGAGATATGTAGGATCAAAACAACAAAATTTAAGAAGTTAGAGCAGAAGTGTTAATCCATGGTTTTTAGCTTCAAATTCTCCCATTTCACTTAAGTGTCAGTTTGTCACAGAGCTTGACAGCACTGTATAAAGAAACAACTGCATATCTTATAAAAACAGAAGACAGTGAGATCTCTTGGACAGTTTACCCAAAGACTCTTGACTTGTGCCTAAACTCTTATGGGAATACAATTCAGAAAGGTTTACTCAATAAATTAAAATAAATACCTCCTATGGGAAGCAAGAGACATAACAGAATGAAAAACATTTCCTGTAGGAGGAATATTTTTAGACTTTCAGAGAGAGAGGCAAATGAAAACTGAACACAGCACTGCCAATTGGTTTCTCACCACATTATTCTCAGTAGGGTGCAACTCAACTGAAATTACTCTTTAGAGAAGAAAGAAAAAGACAGTGTTCAAAAAACAGCTTGCTGTACTACAACACTTGCAGAAATCAAAGGGATGAAGCAAATAAAACCTGAAAATAGCAATGGAAAATGTGTATTAGTCTTCCTCTTACAAAATCAGTTATAGATGTTCAGCAGAGGTACAGTCCCATCACTGAAAATCAAATCCAGAAGCCAGTCCTTTGGTTTAGCATGACAGAGGCAGTATAAAAGTAATCTTAATCACACTATAAAAAAACCCTAATCTTTCATTTGTTAGCAAAGTCTATATCATACTTTGCTGAAAAAACATTTTGTCCATTTATGAGACAAACCATTTATGAGAACAAAGACTCATTAACATTTGACTTGGCCAATCTAAATAATAGACTACAGCTAAAGTAAAGCATGAACTTCAGGTGATGGAAACAAGAAAAAGACATTCTCTCTCTCTTTTTTTTTTTTCTTTTTTTTTATTTTTATGTCTGGTGTGGAAGATAACTGGAGATATACATAAGAAGGACAATTAGATATGAATAAAAGACGAGTCTGACCTGAACAGTTCCAAGTGCATGGAACAGAAACTCATAAATGAACAGAGAGAAAAGACAAAAGCAAGATCTACCCAAAGTCCTAGCAAGTTCTCAGCAGCCACAGGGAGGATTTCTGCATGGGACTGAGTAGTCATGTGCATCCTCAATAAGTGCAATGTTCAAAAATCTCTTTTCAACCTTACACTGTCAAATAGTCTCTGTGGATAAATAAGAAGGTCTCTTTTTTGAGAGGATACAGAAGAGAGCAAGTAGGAAGATCCAAAAAGACAGTTCTGGTTTCACAGCTTGGGAGGCTGATGCAAGCTGTTCCCATAGCCAGGACTGTGAGGATGATGACCCAGGGATGAGAGCTTTAGGGTGGGAAACTGATGTTTGTTTTTACAGGCCAGACACAGTACCTAACCTGCTTAGCTACAAAAACATGAACATGTGGTACTCAACATCTGGCTCCAGTATGACAGTGTGGCAAGCGTCAAGCACTGGAAGCTCATCAAATCTTTCAGAAACAATCTTAACTCTCCCAGGGATTTAATAACTCTTTGCTGACAACTGCAGTGGAACAGATGTGTAACTTGAAATAACCCGTCTGTACATATCTAGGAAAAGATGAAACTCAACCAGAAAGCCTGTGCATACATTTCCATTGATACGTGGTTTTGCTACAGGATAAGAGTAGTCAAAAATAATAGAAATTATTTTGAACATAATATTATTCACCCACCAAAAGTAAAGTGTGCACTTGAGGACTCTGTTAGATTGAAGTCTGAGAACTCAGTACCCTGCAAAACTGGACAATGAGTCGCAATGTCAAGTTCAAATAAAATCTGAATCTTGCTCTTACCTCCTTATTGCCTCCTTCCAGTTACTGTAAGCTGAATGGAATATATGGCCTCTTCTCCCACTGTCCAGACACCCAGTTCAGTTAAAAAACAGTGTAACCCAGGATGTAGAAAAGCTGTTTTAAAACATCAGCTTAATTCCAGTGATCCTTACTTTCTCAAATACTAAGCCACATACCCAGAATATCAAATATGAGCAGCATTATATCATGTTTAATGAGACTTAGATAGTATTGCCATTATAACCTTCATTTTCATTACCCTTTTATGTTAAGATTTCAATTCTGCAACTCTGACACTGATATGACCTAGTTACCGTTATACCATCAGGAGCATTCAGTCCTGCTTGCTCAGAACTCCCTGCTGGTTTCTATCATGATATTTACAACTCGAAGGGAAAAAAATCCCCAAAACATGCTTAATACCTCTCTGCTTTTACAGCCACACCACCACAGGAGACTGAAGGGAGACTCCTGAAAAGTCCTCCACCTGCAAATTGTCACAGCTGCAGTTCTTATCATACAAAAGTCTGCAAAGCTAATTGTGCCACAACTCCACCATGAAGTCAAGACAGGAGTCTAGGTTGCCGATATTTTAGAGGCTGCTCAAAATTACTTTTCGTTCTCATTTCTATTATTTTCACACGTTCCTTTCCCATTATTCAAGCAATGCACACTCAGGGAAAATTCTGTCTGTCCTAGCTGTCAATTCCCATATTTTCACCAAATGTCTTCTGATGCAATTTAGCTGGGAATGGGAAGAGTGCATATGCCAAATTCTGAAATGTTTAATATATTTAGTTATTTTTAATGGCATTCCTCTTCATAGAGGACCCACAACATTTCTGCCCACCAAATTTTGCAATTACGGAACTCTTACTGCATTGAATGGGACAGAATTAGGCTGAAATTAATCTGTGTGTCTAGTGTTTTCAGGTGTCTTATGGAAGAAAATAAAGCAGAACAGTTCAGTGGTAGATACCAGCACACAAAGTTTTTTTATTTATAAAAAGCTCTTCTAAAATTCTCACACATCTCATTGAAAAGACCCCCTCAAAGGGAAAAATGCAAGTTAGCAATTTTGTGGATGGGGGAATGTCCAGTTTTCTTAATGTTTGGAGGAAGACCAACAAACCAAGGTGACAAAAAGCCATTCAAACATGCTAGACCTCAATTTTGCTTCCTGGACAGTTAATCTGAGATGTACACAGAGATATATTCAAAATTCTCTCCATCCATATAGAAAAATGTCTGGATTAGGTATAAAGGTGCTTAAGGGTAAGTATAACAGGCACTGAACTCACACTTCAGCTACATACCACTCTTCAGAGATTATTATAGCAAAAAGATCAACTAGTGCTGATGGCAATTTAATACATTCTCTCTGATTCCTTCCCAAAGACTGACAAATTTTCCATCTGATGGGGAAACAACTGTAGAACTTCTCATCGTAACAAGCCATACAATCAACACAGGCAAATGCAGAAGCAGTAAAGTAAAAAACACGAGGACGAGTTTAGTGAATACAAAGCCTGTAGGACTATGGCAACTGGTGAGCAATAAATACGACATAGTCACGAGACTAAATGTTGAGGAGATATTCCATTAAAATATTTGCATGTATAGTGCTAAATTAGTTTCACTGGGGAGTCCCAAACTTTAGATGATGTGAACTATTGCAGCCTTCAGTGATAGAGCCTTACCCCCAGTTCCAAGTACAACAGCTTTAACTTTACACCTCAAAAGCTTCAGCTTAACCCCTGGTTTGGCAAATACACTGCCACATCAGCACCACTTGAAGTGCAATGCCTAGTGAAAACTGGGGAAAGGATGTCTTTGCTAACGTATTTCATACTAGATCTTTTGAAAGTCATGCAGCATATATACTTCTACTTCACATTTTCTTCACATATCCTAACAAACAGGAGAAAACTGCCTTCATTCTCTCTCTTCTGTAGGCAACCTACAATTTTCAGAATATATATAAATCATTGCTTATGAGTTGGGCAGGGAAAAAAAAAAATAAAGAAAAGCTCTCCCTCTAAATTTACAATGAATAGGTCCTGCTCCCGCAAACTTGATTATGCAGTCAGTCCTTTTTCTCTCCAAGTTGTCCCACCAACCTCAAAGAAAAATACTCATTTGAAGAGCCCAACATATATATCCATGGGAGTACAGCCTCTCAGTTTGTTCGTTTTTTAAGATTTTGCTTTACCCTTTATCTCTGAAAGTATTTTTCATGTGTGTCCTTCCATCAGCATAGTTTTTGAGAAAGCACTGGCTGTAAAAAAGCAGAAACAAATAAGCTAGCCACACACAGCAACTGGGAAAAATGGAGTTAAAACTAATTTGCAAAAAACAGTGATGCTCATGAGGAAACTTTGGCAAGCAAGGAGATAAGGAAATAAGGAATCTGAGACAGCCTTCCCAAAGGATTTAAACTCTTAAAGTATCAAGCAATTAAACTTACAAAAGCTGACCTCTCAAGGCACCTATCAGCTGAAAATGGTGTTACAAGCGTTCACTAGTTCCAACAGCCATGCCTGAAATTATCACTCCTTTTAACTCCAACAGAAACTATAAAATAATTTAGCTAAACTAATGTTCTTCTGATATTGCAGATGAGCATCTCCAATATCCTTGCAGCTAGCAACAGCTTGGCTGGCCAGCAGCTCAGCAGACACCAGCATCACTCCTGGCTTCTCCCCCAAAACCTCATGAGGAACCAAGGTGACCTTCCCTCCTGTGCCACACAAAACCTCTTGCCCCATTGTGCTTGTCAGAAAGCTTCCCTTGGCAAGTGAACAGGTCATCTGCAGGCTGTGCCAGGAGGAAGATGTGAGGAAGGGCCGAGCCATCTGCCCACAGCAACTCAATGGTGCTGAGGAGCAAGTTGCAGACTCATGCTGGTGCCTCCTGCTTGCCAGCAGCCAGGCATGCAACCAGGAAGGCTGCAGACATTATGCCACTATTACTTTAAAAATAGCTCTCCCCTCAAAAAGCATATTAGCTGGAGATGTTAACATTTAATTAGTCAGTAGTACATGGAGTATGACAGTAAAATAATCAGGCCATTTAAATTTAAGTGTGTAGATTTGGTTTATCATAACAAAGAGATTACTCATATACATTCATATGATTTGCCATATTTGTTCTACACATCCTGTTGTTTTCCACTGCCGCCTTTAGGAAGAAAAACCAAGCAGAACAATTAACATAACTTGACACTTCACACAGATCTGTTAATTTTGAGCTATTTTGGACTTTTCACCCAGCAAACATATTCCAGTCAGTTGACATAAAACACTTGTATTCTTTGCTTGTACAAGACTATTCATATACTTAGGCATAAAGGTATGAATATGTGTTGGAAGAATCAAGGCACTATGTTATCTCTGCATAGTTTTACCACCTTTTTCCATTATATTTAGTTTACTTAGAGAGTCACTTACCTTAGGTAACACTTAATGAAAGCATAATAGTCATAACAAGACTTAATTTTGTAAGTGAAAGTGAATTTTCTTTAAGAGAAATGTCTTCAAGAAACAGCTGAGATCTGATGGGAATTGAGGATGAATGCTTTTTTCCCTTCTTAACAAATCCCCCTCAGTTCTACCCTGCTGAAACCACGGGAAATGTTGTCACTGATTTCCACAGACCCAGGAACAGGTTTTTTATTTAAGCAGCTTATACACAAGCAGATAACAGAAAGGAGAAAGAATGCTTGTCAGTGAAGTAAAGCTCTACTAAAAATAATCTTTACAGTTATAAAATATTCTTGTGAATAAAATTACATGTCAATAAAGAAGAACCAGATCGCCTGGGAGCAAGAGACACCTCTGTCACATGATGCTTCTTCACATCCTAAAATCTGTGAATCCAAGAATATAGGCCTAACTTCTTCCCTTGTGTAAAGCTTTCAGGTGTGACCTGCTGCTAAAACTGGAAATTCCCTATACACTCTGGAATTCCATTAAAAATTATTTATGAATGGATGACTGAACTGAGCAGCAACCTTTCCCTCCCTAGGCCAGTCAACAGGGCTGTGGTATGAAATGCTGAAGTCAAAGAACTGCAATTAAAAAAAAAGGTAAACCAAACAACCCATCATTCTCCCAGCCTTGTATAAAAGCTGTTATAGACATTTTGGCCTCAAGCAGCATGCTGCAAATTGCATCTTCACCACATCCCTCCACATGTCACCACATAGATGCAGCTTGGGACAGGTGAAGGACGTCCTGCTCAGAAGCTATTATTTTGGGGGGGTTACAAAGAGAAAGTCTCCATGGTATTTTTCCTTCTCTTTCCTTCT